>ML400301.1:1010-127323 GCA_005239525.1 Nicotiana knightiana | reverse complement strand
CCCCCCCCAAAAAAAAAAAAGAAAACAAATAGAGGGACACAAGTACAATGACATCAGATGTACGAACTTGGAGTATGCTACGTACTGTGAAAATACTTATTTGCGCCTATTCTTGTATCAAACTAAACATAATCTTAAGAATTCATACAAATTAAAGTGAGGGCATACATATGGGTGCTCATTACTTATGGTGAAGATACAGATCTAAAATTTGAAGGTTGCGGATGCATTTTTGTATTTAACCAAAATTTATTTTGTATACAAAGTGCCACTATTAATATATTATTATTTTTCTAAGGACATGTGTATGTATACACATAATTTTTGCTGAATTTTTCGAGTGCCGATAACCCCTCTCGTTAAAACATAATTTCTCCTCTGCTTATGATCGGTTCATCAGGCCTAGAAACTTTGGCTCGAACTTTGTACATATGTTAAACATTAATCTACTAATTACGTACACATAATAGATTCGAAACTAGTAAAGTAAATGCTCTATGGTAAAATTTCAAACTTGAACCTATAATATATTATTTGGCGTAAACAAGTAAATGCAATATATCTCTTTCTAGTACTATTTGTTAGGTGTTTTCCATAATTTTCTTGCCATATTTGATTTTCCTATCTCTTGAAGGAAAGGGCAACATGTTTACCATAATTGGGTTTTCGTTCTTGTAGAAGGAAATTACAAATCTCCCATAGTCTTTTTTTTGTAGGAAAAGGTTTGGAGTTTTATAAATTGAATATCCGTCTTCTCATTCAGCAACATCCACAATGTAGCCATATGGAGTTTGAGAGTCGTGTTCAGGGAAAGAACTTTACGGGACAAGTGTTAGTGTGCACTTGTATTTGCCTCTTCGTGAGGTAGTTCTCTCAATATTTGATGTACACTCTTTTATTATAGTGAACAGTGTATTGCTCATCTCCGCCGTGGACGTAGGTCAATTGACCGAATCACGTTAAATGTTTGTGTCTCTTTTGATATATTTCTCTTTTGTTGTTAGACTTATCGTTGTTTAAGGTTTGCTTTACTAGCTCCCGCATGACACCTAATCTTTTTTGGTCCTAACAAGTGG
Organism: Nicotiana knightiana; assembly: GCA_005239525.1. Classification (NCBI taxonomy): domain Eukaryota; kingdom Viridiplantae; phylum Streptophyta; class Magnoliopsida; order Solanales; family Solanaceae; genus Nicotiana; species Nicotiana knightiana. The sequence goes on along the minus strand of ML400301.1, from coordinate 126,247 downwards.
TATCATAGCGAGGTTCAAGACATGTTCATCTTGGCGGGTTTAGTTCTAGTCGCAACGTATTTGACGATATGTTTGCGTCTCTTTTGATATATTTCTCGTTTGTTGTCTAATTTATCACCGTTCAAAATTTACTTTGCTTGCTTCCGCATGACACCCGACTTTTTCGATCCTAACACTATTGCCTTTTCATGTAAAGCTAGAGTTTTAATTTCCAACCTAACAATTTAATATTGTTGGATCGATTTGACTAATGATAACCCTATCAGCACTGAAAATTTTATTCTCACAAACCCTGGTTAAGGACTATATGACATTCTCTCCGATCCATTTTAAGTGAATTTTTGATTTTTTTTTGTAATTCATAATATTTGATTTTTTCAAATATCAAGAAGGATTTAATTTTTTCTTTCCAAAGTTGCCGTTGGAGCCTAGGAATAGTTTGTTATATTTTCAATGAGCAAATTAAAGTTAATATGATCATTTTTATTGTTAATTAATATTAAAAGGTGAATCCTTTAATATATATGTGTAAAAATAGTCAAAAAAAGAAAAGAAAAAAGAAGTAGATCGAATGGAGTATGTTATATCGTCATTGGTTGATAGGCTATATTAAGAAACTATCACTTGATTTCCCACCACAAGAAAAAGAAAAGAAAGTTTCAAAGAGAAAAAAAAAAAGAGAATCGTGTTGGAGATTGAAGAATAGCTTCTATTAAAAAAATTACATATAATTAGAACAAGTTCCTGATAAGTTTTTCAAGGATTTGAAAAGGCATTTTCATTTGTTTGTTTTATTGAAAAATACTATTTCCTAGGAGTAGCAGTTAAAGTGTCTGTCATCATCTGGTTGTTTTCCAAACCCTTTGGTTTCTCCAATCATGACAAGATCCTTACATGCTGGAATGAGACGTGTTATTAAAAAAAGAAAACATTCTACTATTACCAATTAGTTTTGAAAAGTCAACATGATTTGCTCAATAATTCGTTTGGGTTAACTTAACACACCTTCAAAATCCTAAATCCCCTTTGGTATTCGTAAATATTCTTCCTAAGGGTTGACTTACTATTAGGAGCATGGGCGGAGCCAGCATCGGTAGGTTTGTTTGAAAATTATATTGCGTGTATAAGATTGAAAAATTACATTGTATATATAAGATTAAATTTTTATGCATAGATATGAGATGTTGAATTCCTTTAACTTCTTTGAGTATTTATTTTTTATTTTTTAATTATCTTGATGAGAATCCTGTCTCCATCATTAATTTTAGAGGAGAGTTTTTCTCTTTGTTTTCTTATTCGTCAGGAGTAGAAGAGCCGTACCAAAAACCCTCAATTAGGTTACATAGTTTTATTTTGTTTAATTGTATGATAGATTTTTGTTGTCCAATTCTTCCTCGATCCGTATATAACGGGAACTTAATGCATCGAGTTGTCTTTTAATTTTTATTTTATTTAATTGAGTCATTTTAGTGCCTTACGTTAAGGGCTTTGACTAACAGTTGGCATTGCCGACTTTGGAATCATCTCCAGTTTCCACCTCTACATTGGCAATGTGATTTTTTAAAATATTATCGGACCACCATAAAGATAATTAGAGATAACTAGACATTATCAGTAAAGTTATAAATATCAAGTAAACCTCTATTGTAGGGTAAATTACATTGATTGCACAAATTACAGTGACGATGTAAAATTTTGTTTACAAGATAAATCCTTTCCTATATAGCTCATATAACTGTCATCATCAACCTCCATCTACTTTGCCCCATTACGCCTTCCAACTTCCACAAAGTGTTAAGAGGAAGAGCTAAAATTTGCTGATCATTCTTTTATGACATTTTTAATTATGATAATAATATACTCCGTGTAATCCCACATTATAGATCTGGTGAGGGTAAAGTGTGTTATCGCTACTGTGTTAAAACAGAAAATAAAAAACTGTTAGAAGAAATTGAAAAGCTGTAAACGATAAGAAATATTCCGAGTTCACAATTTCCTTGTACGTCCTTAAGGAATTTTAAACTCCTCACAAGTTGCCAAGGTAATGGATTAAATCCTCCCAGGATGAAACGGAATAAACCTTCTTGCAACAGTGGCAATACAAATTGCAGGATACCAACGAACTCAAAGAACGGAGCAAAATAACACTTACGAATTTGAGAGAGAAACTGCGAAGTAGAATGCAGGATTTTCAGAAGGAAGTTCTGTATTTTCGAGTGAGTGAAAAGGAAGCCATGCCTCGGAATTTATAGGCAATTATCGGAAGAGGTGTGATGTCTGTTCAGGAAGAGGTGTCTGTCCAGAAGGGAAAAGCAACGTTCATCGTTTTAGATATTCCAGTTAATTCCGTTAATAAACTGACTCGCACTTAATTAATTCTTAAATAATTAATTAAATAAATTTTGTTAAAAAATTGATCTTATCGATTTGACAAATCCAAATCCGAAGCCGAAGCCGAGCCGAGCGACGACGACGGCGCGAGACTTCATTCTCTTCAACTCCTTTTAAGAGCTCTAAGAAATGATTCTATATTTATACATACATGTGTAGTTGTCCCTCACCAATATGGTACAAAGTTCATTTGTCATAAAGACAAAGCTCACTTGATTCAAAATTTTCATTTCCCTCCATTTTATTTCCCACCATTTCCCAATTCACACTTCTAGTCTTTAAGGCCCAATGGCTTAAGTCCAACAATCCCCCACATGAATGGGGAATGGCTGTAACAAGAATGAACATAGATGAAAGCTGTGTGACTTGCAAGTAAGGATTAATTGCATCTGGATAAGTAGGTTTCCTTTTGAACTTTCCGTAGTGAGCATATGTCGGATATACTCGGTCAATCGGTAGATTTGATATCTTTGAACCGTCGAACTTTAGTGTATACCTAGACAACCATATGTCACACAACCAACCCTTAACCGTCTTTTGGTTCTCATTGTTGTGTTCGTTTCAGCCATGAACACCGCCTGGTTTCATAAGTGCGTAGAGAATTAGCCTTACAGAATTCTCATTGAAGCGGCTTCCACTTCACACTTACATAGGTGATTCCTAAACGTGTAATCCTTTAGATTGAAACTATTTGATAAATACCACATCAAACTTAGGTAATCATTAAAGAATGTGTAAAAGTTCTATCCTTGTTACTGAACACTATCTTCATCACGAGAAGGGACCAAAGATTTTACTTTGACAATGTTGAACCGGTCAATCACAACTTTGTTTGAGCTCCTTGAACCTAGATCTCGGAATATCCAAAATTCTAGGTAGAGTTACCGCCATAATGACTTGCCCTCGGCCATAGTCCCATTCCCTTAGATGGTTTCTCAACTCCCTCTCTAGTTAAGCCTTTTGTAAGCGGATCCGCCACATTATCCTTTGATCTTACATAATCAATAGTGATAATTCCACTAGAAAGTAGTTGTCTAACGGTGTTATGTCTTCGCCGTATATGACGAGACTTTCCGTTATACATAACGCTCCCTGCCCTTCCTATTGCAGCCTCACTATCGCAATGTATGCATATAGGAGCCAAAGGTTTTGGCCAGAATGGAATGTCTTCTAAGAAGTTTCGAAGCCATTCAGCTTCTTCACCGGCCTTATCCAAAGCTATAAACTCTGATTCCATTGTAGAGCGAGCGATGCACGTCTGTTTGGAAGGCTTCCAAGATACTGCTCCACTACCAACAGTAAAAACATATCCACTTGTGAACTTTGTTTCTGTTGAGCCGGTTATCCAATATGCATCACTATATCCTTCTATAACCGCAGGATATTTATTGTAGTGCAAAGCGTAATCTTGGGTATATTCCAAATATCCCAGAACTCGTTTCATTGCCACCCAATAATATTTGTTGGAATTACTTGTGAATCGACTAAGTTTACTTATTGCACAAGCTATATCAGGACGTGTACAGTTCTTGATATACATTAAGCTTCCCAACACACAAGCATAATCCAATTGATACGTGCTTTCACCTTTATTCTTTACAAGATAATGGTTTAAGTCAATTGGAGTTCTTGCACTTCTAAATTCCAAGTGTTTGAATTTTTCAAGTACCATTTTCACGTAATGCGATTGAGACAAAGCCAGACCTTGAGGAGTTCTCTGGATTTTAATTTCTAGAAGTACATTGGCAACTCCTAAATCTTTCATATCAAACTTACTAGCAAGCATACACTTAGTAGCTTGAATGTCGACAATGTCTTTGGTCATTATTAGCATATCATCAACATATAAGCAAACAATGACTATATGATTTGGAACGTTCTTAATGTAAACACATTTATCACATTCATTAATCTTAAAGCCATTTGACAACATTGTTTGGTCAAATTTTGCATGCCATTGCTTGGGTACTTGTTTTAGTCCATAAGGGACTTAACAAGTCGGCACACCTTCTTTTCTTTTCCTGGAACCACAAAACCTTCAGGTTGGTTCATGTAAATTTCTTCCTCCAGATCACCATTTAAGAAGGCTGTTTTTACATCCATTTGATGGATTTGAAGACTATACAAGGCGGCTAACACTATTAGCATCCGAATTGATGTAATTCTCGTTACCGGCGAGTATGTGTCAAAATAGTCAAGACCTTCTCTCTGTCTAAATCCTTTGACAACAAGTCTTGCCTTGTATTTTTCAATAGTGCCATCGTTTTTTATTTTCTTCTTGAAAATCCATTTAGAACCCAAAGTTTTGTTACCTGGAGGAAGATCAACCAGCTCCCAAGTGTGGTTGCTCAATATGGATTCTATTTCACTATTGACAGCCTCTTTCCAATATTGTGCTTCTGAGGAAGACATTGCTTCCTTGAAGGTTCGAGGCTCATTTTCTAGCAGAAAAGTCAGAAAATCTGGACCGAATGAAGTAGATGTCCTTTGACGTTTACTTCTTCTCGGATTTTCCTCATTAGGCATACCATCTGTTGTTACCTCCCGAGGTCGTTTTGACTTTTGGTAGGACGATTCACTTTCCTTTTTATACGGATATATAGTTTCAAAGAATTCAGCATTGTCTGATTCTATTATCGTNCATTATCTGATTCTATTACCGTATTAACGTGGATCTCAGGATTTTCTGATTTATGAACCAGAAAACGATATGCCTTGCTATTGGTTACATATCCAATAAATACACAATCAACCGTTTTTGATCCTATCTTCACCCTTTTAGGCTTAGGAACCTGTGCTTTAGCTAAACACCTCCACACTTTGAAGTATTTCAAGCTGGGTTTCCTTCCTTTCCACTTTTCGTAAGGGATGGACTGTGTTTTACTGTGGGGTACACGGTTGATTATTTGATTTGCTGTAAGTATAACTTCCCCCCACAAGTTCTGTGGTAAACCGGAACTTATCAACAAGGCATTCATCATCTCCTTTAATGTTCGATTCTTTCTTTCCGCAATTCCGTTAGATTGAGGAGAGTACGGGGCAGTTGTTTGGTGAATAATGCCATTTTCCAAACATATTTGTTCAAAAGGAGATTCATATTCTCCACCCCTATCACTTCTTATCATTTTGATCTTTTTGTTAAGTTGTGTTTCAACTTCATTCTTGTATTGCTTGAATGCATCAATTGCTTCATCTTTACTACTAAGTAAGTAAACATAGCAATATCTCGTACTATCGTCAATAAAAGTGATGAAGTACTTTTTCCCATTGCGAGATGGCGTTGATTTCATGTCGCAAATATCTGTGTGAATTAAATCTAAAGGACTTGAATTCCTTTCGACAGACTTATACGGATGCTTAGCATACTTTGATTCCACACAGATTTGACATTTTGAGTTAATGCAATCAAATTTTGGCAATACTTCCAAATTAATCATTTTTCGTAGTGTTTTGAAGTTGACGTGGTCTAAGTGCGCATGCCATAAAGTGTTTGACTCAACTAAGTAATAAGAAGCTTCAACTTTATTGATAGGAATAACTATTACATTTAGCTTAAAAAGGACCTCATTCAGGTAACCTTTACCTACATACAAATCATTCTTACTTAAAACAACACTATCGGAAACAAACACACACTTAAATCCATTTTTGACAAGAAGTGCTGTAGATACTAAATTCTTGCAAATTTCTGGAACATGGAGAACTTGATTTAAAGTCACAATTTTTTAAAATGTCATCTTCAATGCAATCTTGCCAACTCCCTCGATTTTGGCCGTAGATGAATTTCCCATGAAAAGAGTTTGGTCGAGTCCTGCGGGAGCATAAGAAGAAAATAATTCCTTGTTTGCACAAATATGGCGGGTGGCTCCAGAATCAATCCACCACTCTCTCAGATTTCCTACCAAGTTGCATTCAGACAATATGGCACACAAGTCCTCCACTTCTACCACATTCGCTTGATTCTTCTTCTTTTGTGACTCTTTCTTTGGAGCACGACAATTTATGACCTTATGCCCGGGCTTTCCACAGTTGTGAAAACTACCTTTGAACTTCTTCTTGTTCGGGTAATTCTTTGGTCCAGATTCCTTCTTTCTTTTCTTTTTATTTCCCGGTGCTTCCTCAACAATGTTAGCTCCCATTATTGCCGAGTAGCCACGTGACTTCTTTTCAGCATTTTTGTTGTCTTCTTCTATCCTTAGACGAACAATTAGATCCTCAAGTGCCATCTCTTTGCGCTTGTGCTTCAAGTAGTTCTTAAAGTCCTTCCATAAAGGAGGTAACTTTTCAATGAAGGCAGCAACTTGAAACGCCTCATTTATGACCATACCTTCAGCAACAAATTTATAATTAATAACACTATTAATATTATTAATAAAATTATTGACTCGGGTCATACCTTCAGCAAGGAGGTCATGCACGATGACTTGTAATTCTTGGACTTGAGTGATGACCGACCTGGTGTCAATCATTTTAAACTCCAAAAATTTTGCAGCAACGAACTTCTTAAGTCCAGCATCCTCGGTCTTGTACTTTTTCTCAAGAGCGTTCCATAACTCTTTTGAAGTTTCCATGACACTATAGACATTATACAAGCCATCCTCCAAGCAACTTAAAATGTAATTTCTGCATAAGAAATCAGAGTGTTTCCATGCTTCAATAACCACAAATCGTTCAGCCTCAGGAGTATCTTCTCCCACGACTGGAACATCCTCCTTGATGTATCATTGCAGGCTTAGTGTAGTTAGATAGAATAACATCTTCATCTGCCAATGTTTGAAGTCTGTACCGAAAAATTTCTCGGGTTTTTCTGCCGGTGCCATTGTATGTGCTGGTCTTGACGAAGCAACAACATTTGATGAAGCACCCGTTCCAACAACATTTTCATTAGTTTGGTTTTCATTCGTCATGTTTCTGTAGAGTTGGAAACAAACAGAACTTTGTTAATCAGTGAAGTTTTGATATGTTCAAACTGAATACCAAACCAAACATACAACACGTAACAATGGTGAAGTTTTTATATACTTCAAACCCGTACGTTTATTCTTCCAGTAAAGTTATGATATACTTTAAACCGGACAAAACAAATATTGGAGTAGAAAGCACGAAGGCTTTAGTCTCTAAACCAGTATACAAAATATAGATAATAGTTCAATATAAATTTCAACACAGAAACGTTAAATTANATTAAATCCTCCCAGGATAAAACGGAATAAACCTTCCTGCAACAGTGGCAATACAAACTGCAGGATACCAGCGAACTCAAAGAACGGAGCAAAATCACACTTACGAATTTGAGAGAGAAACTGCGAAGTAGAATGCATGATTTTCAGAAGGAAGTTCTGTATTTTCGAGTGAGTGAAAAGGAAGCCATGCCTCAGAATTTCTAGGCAATTATCGGAAGAGGTGTGATGTCTGTTCAGGAAGAGGTGTCTGTCCAGAAGGGAAAAGCAGCGTTCAATGTTTTGGATATTCCAGTTAATTTTTTAATGAACTAACTAGAACTTATTAATTCTTAAATGATTAATTAAATAAATTTTGTCAAAAAATTAATCTTATCGATTGATTTGACAAATCCGAAGCCGAGCCGAGCGACGACGACGGCGCGATGCTTCATTCTCTTCAACTCCTTTTAAGAGTTCTAAGAAGCGATTCTATATTTATACACACAAGTGTACTTGTCCCTCACCAATGTGGTACAAGTTCATTTGTCATAAGATAAAGCTCACTTGATTCAAAATTTTCATTTCCCTCCATTTTATTTCCCACCATTTCCCAATTCACACTTCTAGTCTTTAAGGCCCAGTGGCAATACAATTTGCAGGATACCAACGAACTCAAAGAACGGAGCAAAATCACACTTACAAATTTGAGAGAGAAACTGCGAAGTAGAATGCAGGATTTTCAGAAGGAAGTTCTGTATTTTCGAGTGAGTGAAAAGGAAGCCATGCCTCGAAATTTATAGGCAATTATCGGAAGAGGTGTGATGTCTGTTCAGGAAGAGGTGTCTGGCCAGAAGGGAAAAGCAGCGTTCATCGTTTTAGATATTCCAGTTAATTCCGTTAATGAACGAACTGACACCTAATTAATTCTTAAATAACTAATTAAATAAATTTTGTCAAAAAATTAATCTTATCGATCGATTTGACAAATCCGAAGCTGAAGCCGAAGCCGAAGCCGAAGCCGAAGCCGAGCGACGACGACGACGCGAGGCTTCATTCTCTGCAACTCCTTTTAAGAGCTCTAAGAAGTGATTCTATATTTATACACACAAGTGTAGTTGTCCCTCACCAATGTGGTACAAGTTCATTTGTCATAAAGATAAAGCTCATTTGATTCGAATTTTTCATTTTCCTCCATTTTATTTCTCACAATTTCCCAATTCACACTTCTAGTCTTTAAGGCCCAATGGCTTAAAGTCCAATAAAGTGTACCTAGACCGTACCCCTATCTTGTAGAGGTATAAATGTTGTTTGCGAAAAACCCTCAGCTCAAGGAAAACATAAGCAAGTTTGAACAGGAGAACCATAATAAAGAAGTCATGTTGAAAATACTATAAACAAGAACATTAACAATAAAATGAAAAAAGCAGTAATATAACCAAAACAAGGGGAACCAGATGATCAAGAATCGAAAAATAAGAAAATACAAAAATGATAATACTAACGGAGTACTAAACTTGATGACCTATTAACCTTTTACCCTAAGCTTTGGCTTTCATATCTTCCTATCTAGGGCCATGTACTCGGTAAACTGGAGACAAGTGATGTCCTGTCTAATCACTTCTCCCCAATACTTCTCGGCTTACCTTTACCTTTCCTCAGACACACAATAGCCAACCTCTCGCACCTACTCACTAGGACGGACATCTGTGCATCTCCTCGTCACATGCATGTACCATCTCAATATCGCTTCCCTCATTTTGTCATCCACTCAGGTCACTCCCACCTTATCCCGAATAATTTCGTTCCTAATCATATCTCTCCCAGAATTCCCACACATCTATCTCATCATCGTCATCTCCATTATTTTCATCTTCTGAAAATGACAGTACTTGGCCAACACGCCGCCCCATACAACTTGTCTAACAACCACTCTATGAAGAGGAGAGATCATATTTTTCAGCAATTGCACAAAAAAGAATTTATTTTCATGAACATCCATTGAAAACAAATCAAGGACAGGTAAACCATGTATTTAATAATATTAAAATGTGCGTGTGGAGAACCTACCAAAGTACAACTCAGTTGCCCTTTGAAATGAATCTTGGGGTAATCTAGAATAATACAATACAATTAACAAATGTATTATTGCATCTGAATGAGTTTTTGGAATCCTCTGGAGCCACAACTACATTATTTTACTATTTATAGAATTTATTAATCCCGTTTTCAACTCCTTCCATAGGTCTAAAATTCCTTTAAATACAGGATTCTCTTTCAGTTGTTAAAGTAGGAAGCACAAACAAGGAAAAAAGTACAGAAAAAGAAAAACAGTTGACAAAATGGGTATCTGCATATCCACTGCATCTTTTGAGATTCATGCTATTGATTATGGTCATGAAAATTTGGTTCATTATGAAGACAACAACAACAATAATGGTGCCAATGGATACCAACAAATTGGTTCAGTTTATTCTCAACAAGGAAGCAAAGGACTCAATCAAGATTCTGCTATTCTCTATCAGGTTTGTGATCAATTTCTCTGAGTTTTATCATTTAAGTATAGGTTTTGTATAGGGTGTCTAAAAATGGAAACTTTCTTTTTCTGGCAGGGGTATGGTGTAGAAAATGGAGTTTTCAGTGGAGTTTTTGATGGGCATGGAGAGAATGGACAGATAATCAGCAAATTAGTTATGAATAAGTTGCCATCTTTGCTTCTGAAACATATACTCTCTCTTCCAAAAATCACTTCTCCAAAACAAAATGTGAAAGAAGTTGATGAATCGGTGAAGAACAAGAACTTTAATAAGTGGAAAGAGGCTTGTCTCAGCTCCTTTAAGGTGGTGGATAAAGATATTAAAAGTCTTGAGAAATTGGACTTTTCTTGCAGTGGAACAACTGCTGTGGTTGCTATAAGACAGGTAATGAGAAAGTATTCCATGATCATTCAGAAATTGAATCTTCATTTTGATTTATAGAACTTGATATATAATTTTGTTATTTGAATGTTTTATATGTTACAGGATGATGATCTGATTATAGCTAACCTTGGCGATTCTCGAGCTGTACTAGGAAGAAAGACAGATGAAGGAAAAACTGAGGCTGTTCAGTTAACTACTGATTTGAAGCCTAGTCTGCCTTGTAAGACTCTTACTCCTAACTATTAGACATTAAACTAGTCATAGTTCAGTTCCAAAATATGCTTACTAATAAAACCTTGTTTGATGCATGCAGCTGAAGCAGAAAGAATAAGGAATTGCGGAGGAAGAGTGCTTGCACTAGAAAAAGAGCCACATATACAGAGAGTATGGTTACCAAATGAAGACGCTCCTGGACTCGCCATGTCTAGAGCTTTTGGAGATTTCATGCTAAAAAACTATGGCATTATCTCAAAGCCTGATGTTTCTTATCACCATATTTCTCCAAATGATCAGTTTCTTGTTCTAGCATCTGATGGTGTAAGCCCATTTTAACTCTATACTTACAATTTTATTCTGTTTTTTTTCCTCTGGTGTCTACAACTCTTGACACATCCATTTTTCTTTGTAACACATTAGGTATGGGATGTGCTGAGCAATGACCAAGTCGTTTCCATAGTGTGTTCAACAAATGATGGGTCAGCAGCGGCGAAGGCAGTGGTAGAGGCTTCTATAGATGCTTGGAAAATGAAGTTCCCTAACAGCAAGAGAGATGACTGCACTGCAATCTGCCTATTCTTCCAACAAAATGTTTCTCCTATAAATAGTAGTACTTGAGCTATGACTATAAGCAAATACTAGCATTTTGTTATACTAATATTCAAGACTGAAAATATATTTTTGAGCTGTTTTGGGTGCTGCGAATACAATATACAGTGGACACTGATCATGACAAAATGTAAAGCTTGTTATCCATTTTTGTTTTAGTGTTTTATCAAGAACTATGGATAGCTACTTACTTGTCGATGGAATATATAAAACATGTTTTTGGTTTTACACTAGATAAACTTGGATAAATTTTTATTTTCATTTATAACCTATGCTTTTCAAAAAGACTTTAAGAGAAGAATTTTGGAGAAGGGCATCTTTATTATTTTGGTATTTTATCCTGGAATTAGTAATCCGGCAATTATTATCCTACATTGGGTATGGTATAAAAATAATACGACAATTGTAAATAAATAATCTGGAGTTATAAACTCAACCAAACGCGGGTGATTAGATTAACGCTAATTTAAACCAAGCTCAGGTGCATAGAGATGGAATCTACTGCCTTCTAATTGAAAAACGACAATTCATTGACTTGGTCGAAGTTGATCGTAAAATATGCTGCCCGATGAATTGCCGATATGAATAATTAAATCATTACTGTAACTTTTTATGTTGTGTACTTTACTAGTGCAACGCCTAGTGGTGCAACCTAAGGAATGGGACGAAAACAAAGTGAAAGAATTGATTAAATATATGGAAAAAGTTGATAAGGACTTCGAGAGGTTATAATTGGTTCCATCTCATTGTAAATATGTAATTTTACTTTATATAAGATTTCATGACCTTAGCTGTGTCATCGGCCTTAGATTTCATGACCTTAGCTAGTTGATCTGCTGATTGTGCTGTTGGGACTAGACCTCACCTCATCCTTAGGTCCATATATGATAAAAATCAGAAGGATAAATAACTCATATAATTGGAGTATGTCTGTTTACATGAATTTCACGTAATGTTCTATGCATTAAGTTTTCGGTACAAATCATAAGAAGAAGCACTCACATGAACGTTTCTTGATATGGTATCTGATGCATGAAGAAATCTGTTATTGGTGCTCTTTTAGAAAATAGAACCAACCATAGGACAGTCGAGCAAGTTTTGAATATGAACAAAAATGATTCTGATTAGGCATTATTTGTAAACATAAACTTTAATGCATATTAGGATCTTGAACATGATAATCTTACAAATAATCGTTACATAAAATATACTTGAAACGGAAGTCATTATCGTGAAGCGAAAACGTTTATTGAAATTGATTTCTCGTCCCTTGCCATAGCTTTCGTTACCGCTGCCTTTAGGGATGGAAAAGAAGAATAGAAAAATACGATAATCTTACTGGGTGAGGAGAAGATCAATTTATACAAGTTATCATTTAATCTGGTACGCCCATCAAGTAAACGATCGGTCTTTCATTAAATATTAATTTTGGACTTTATTATATTGGGTCATATACATAATAGGAAAAATCAAATGTTCTCCCGCTTGACCCAATAATCACATAACATTAATATTTAATAACATACTTCATTAATTGTGCATAAACAAATCTCTTTATGTCCATCATACATACCATAATACGGTAAACCGCAAAATGTGAGTTATGGCGGTTATACATATAATTTTGTGTACATACTACCTTCCATATACTACAACATTAGCAACTCGTCGTACTAGGTCCATAAGCTTTAAAATATTATGGTCCAATAATAATGTCTCATTGAGACTTATCTTGTAATATCTCAAAACAATAATGTGTACACCATTATCAGAGACAAGAAATCATTAATGCATCAGAAACATATAAATGAGCTCAGAGTGTCAAAACATCATAAATACGTCAATCATAAATACAACCAAGACTAATTCTATGTACATATTCTTTAAATATGTTTGGCTGTAAACCTTTTGTTAACGTATCTGCAATCATGAGGTCAGCTCTAATATGCTCAAGTGACACCTTTGTTCCTGAACTTCCTCCTTGATGGTAAAGTACTTTAATTTCATACGCTTGGCACTTTTGAAGTATTTATCATTCTAGGAGAATGATACTGCTGCAGAGTTATCACAGTAAATTTTCAGTGGCTTGGTAATAGTGTCGACAACCCCAACAACAACAAGCCTAGTAAAATTCCACAAGTGGGATTTGGGGAGGGTGAAGTGTACGCAGACCTTACCCCTACCTAATAAAGGTAGAGAAGTTGTTTCCGAAAGATCCTCGGCTCAAAAGAAGTAAAAATGAAGCAATAAACAGACAGTAGCAACAACGAGGTAGGTAGACATGGGAACAAAGGAAGATACGTGCCACGACAGATATATAAGAATATGATACTATAAAAATAGATTCAGCCTTGCTTGAAATAATGACAAATTTTGAAATAGTAAGGGGCTAGGCATAAAAAAATACAAGACTAGGACTAATACTACTGGGATGCCTAGACGAAATTCTAGATTGCCTGTTAACCCACAATGCATGAATTGTGGCCTCAAGACAAGCCACACATTCTTTTTCCATCATGGATGTAGCAATGACAAACTGCTTGTCACTCTTCTGTAATATTGCTCATTCAGTTAATTGGAACAAATGACCAAATGTAGACTTTCTAGTGTCAATACATCCAGTAAAATCTGAATCCGAGTATTTAAACAACTTTCAACTACTTGGATCTCCTATACACGAGAATGTAATCCTTCATTCCGTTCAAGTACCTCAAGACTTTCTTTGCAGCTTTCCAGTGTTCAATTCCTCTTTGATATCTTCCTATAATTTCGACAACAAAATTAATATCCGGTCTTGTGCAAGTCTGAGCATACACTAGACTACCAATAATAGATATTGATTCTATTTCTTTTCGTTCTACGTCATTCTTAGGGCATTGCATGAAACTAAGTAGGCGTTAGAACATGAATTCCAATTTTTTTTTTTTTCAAATTTGGAATTTCACTAAAATTTGAATTGAAGATGAAGTTGTGTTTGATTATAATTTTTGTAACATATTTGGATGTCTTTTTTTCCACATATTTTGCAACCAAACACTATCAACCTTCCCGTTTTCAAGTGAGATTGAAAAAATTATAAGATTTTTGATAACCAAACATTGTTTTCAAAAAAAAAAATTGGAAAAAAAGAAAATTTTCTTATGTCCAAACGGGCTCTAAATTTGCCCCTTTTTTGAATTGGAACAATTCATGCTGAACAATTATTCATGAATCTCTCTAGAACTCTTTTGATATACCCTTTCTAAGGCAATCCCAATAATCCTTATGATTTATCGCGAAATATTCTATTCCTATCACATAGGATGACTCAACCATATCTTTCATCTCAAAATTCTTATAGAGAAAATGTTTAGTCTCACACAGTATGACTTAATCATTAGAACCAAGTAGAATATCTTCAACATACATGACTAAAAATCTTAACTTGCTCCCACTGATCTTTTGGTATATACATCGATCACCAGTATTTTTCACAAATCCAAAAGATGTAATAGTATAATTAAACTTTATATACCACTTGTTTAAGTCCATATATTGACTTTTTCAGCTTACACATTTTGGACCTTTTTCTTTAGTTTTGAAACCCTTTGGTTGGCCTGTATAAACTTCCACCTCAAGGTTTTCATTAAAAAATGCAGTTTTCACATCCATTTGGTATAACTCTACATCATAATGAGCCACCACAACCATAATAATTATTATCGAGTCTTTCTTGGAGACCGGGGGAAATGTCTAATTATAATCAATGCCTCCTTTATGAGTATAAACCTTGGCAACAAGTCTAGTTTTACATTCATTCGATATTTCCATTTGAATCGTGTTTGTTCTTAAAGACCCATCTACACCCGATTCTCTTAGAACTTTCTGGCAATTCAACGAGATCCCAGACTTTATTGTATTACATGGATTTTAACTCTTCCTTCATGGCATCAATCCAGTTGTTAGACTCATTACTTTCTATGGCTTGTGAAAATGAACCAGATCCTTATTAAGACCAATATCAAAATTTGACTCTTGCAAATAAACCATGTAATCATCTGCAATAGCCGATTTTCATACTCTTTGAGATTTTCTTAATGGAATTTCTTGTGGTTCATTTGTGTCATATATTTGTGAGTTAATTTTAGCATTAAGTGTTTCATCCAAATGCTGCTCGGTATTGTCAAAGTGTTCTTCAACAACTGGAATAATATTTGATATTTGTGTGGAAGTAGGCACATTCGTGGATAATGGAACATTGACCCTCACCTTTTTTATTTTCACACTTTATTTTTCAACACTCCCACTAACTTTACCATTCTCAATGAATCTTGCACTACCAGTTTTAACAATTCTCGAACCATGGGTTGCACGGTAAACACTTACCCTTTAGATTTCTCTGTGTAACCAATAAAGTAACCATTTACTGTTCGAGAATCTAATTTCTTTTCTTGTGGATTATAAACTCTAGTTTTCGCTGGACAACTCCAAACATGTAGGTACCTTAAACTAGGTTTCCTTCCCATCTACAGGTCAAAAAGAGTCTTTGGAACTACCTTCCTAGGAATCCTATTTAATAAATATACAAAATTTTTAAAATCATACATCCACAATGATTTGGGTAACGAGAAATTACTCATCATGCTCCTAACCATATCCATAAGTGTTCGATTACGCCTTTCTGCAACACCATTTTGTTGAGGTGTTCCTGGCATAGTATACTGTGCATATATGCCACGTTCCTCTAGGAACTTTGCATATAGACCTAGACATTGTCCTGATTCATTATACTTTCCATAATATTCACCACCTCTATCTGACCTAATGATTTTCATATTTTTATCTAATTGCCTTTCAACCTCATGAACAAACACTTTGAGAGCATCTGTTGCTTGAGATTTTTCATTCAGCAAATAAATGTATCCATAACCTGAAAAATTATCAATAAAAGTGATAAAATATTTTCTCCACTAAAAGAGAAAACATCAAAGGGTCCACAAATATCAGTGTGTATAATTTCAAGAAGTAGGGTGCTTCTTGTGGTACCTTCTTACGATGCTTCGTTTGCTTTTCTTTATCGCAATCCAAACATATATTAAGATCTTTAAAATTTAGATTCGGAAGAATCTCATTCTTTATTAATATTTCTAATCTTTCTTTGGATATATGACCCAAACGTCTATGCCACAAGTAATCAAAACTTTCATTTAGTGAACTACGTTTAATTCCAACTTTATGTTGAACAGTAAGAAGGAATTCATAAAAACTAACATCGAGTTTCAATTTATTTAAGTCATCATTAAGAATACCAGAACCATAAAAAATAACATTCTTATATAAATTAAAACATCCTCCAAACTTTAAATCAAATTCAGAAATATCAAGTCTTGAAAAAGAAATCAAATTCCTAGAATTGAAGGTGCATAAAGAGTTTGTAATAGATTAAGGCGACGTCCAGTCTCCATGATCAAACGATAAGTCCATATGCCTTCAATTGGAGCCTTCATACGATTTTTCATGAACAAGAAATCCTTATTTGGATTTGGATTTTGGATCGTAAGAAATCCCTGTAACATAGTAGATACATGAGCAGTTGCACCAGAATCAAGCCACCAAGTATTATTAGGATCTTCTACTAATTTTGATTTGAAATATACAAAAGCATTAATTGTACCTTTCTTTTCGAACCAAACTTTATGTTTCATGCAATCTTTCTGATAGTGTCCTTTCTTGTTACAGATTCGATATGTATCTGCCTTATGTTCCTTTTTAGCCTCATGTGAAGCTTTAGCATGTGCTTTCTTCTTCTTGAACTTGTTGGCTTTCACTTTTAGTCCTTTACCAACTCCTTGACCCCTGAGGTTAATTGAATGATTCCCTTGTTTCTTAAGTTTTGACTCCTCTTGATAACCATACTGGACAATTCACCAACATTCCAGTTATCCTTAATAGTGTTATAGTTAATTTGAAAAGGTCCATACTTAGGAGGCAACGAGTTCAGAATAAACTGAACCAAGAAGGAGTCATCCCTAAGGTCTGAAGTTTTGCTGCAATGTTAGTCAGTTCGATGATATGATTTTGCATACCCGATCCATCAAACTTTATGGTTGTGAGTTCATACATTAGTGTACCAGCGAGAGTCTTAACTGCAGAACGAAAACGTTCTTCTACAAACTTCAGGTATTTCCTAACACTATATGTTTGTGGAATAGTACTTTTAGTGTTGTTGACAAATGTCATTCACATAAACATAAGGCTCAGCCTGTTAAAGCATTCCCATGCTTTATGGAAATATTTCTCATCCGCACTGCTCGTAGCAGTAATGGCAACATGCTTATCATTCAGCAGAGTCAAGTCAAGATCCATTACACCTAAGTGGAACTGGACTTATTCATGCCATTCAAAATAGTTCAATCAATTGAACACAATAACAGGTGATGCTTGCGAATGAAGAGGAATAGCTGAAAAATAAATAATACATGCTCAAAAATCAATATGAATTTAGTAAGACAGTAAAAGTATATCACAGTTCTCCTTTGAGTGAATACTACGACACACTATCATAATTTAAATGTCATTCAATCTTTAATAGCCAATTAAATATTTTTAACGAAACATATATAACATCTTTGGATCGACAATATATATTTGACAAAAGAATATTTATTTACCTCATCATATTTACTATTCATAGAATAATCGATTCACCTTTAGGTAAATTCTTAAGTTCTAGCAATAGTGAAATTTAATTTATCCAGTTATTTTCAATAATGTCCCTTTTATTAGTTTTATGGATAAATTACAGTTTTATGTATGCATATTTTTTATAAATATACTAGTTTGGCCATTTGAACAACTAACAAACTATATAACTTTAAACACATACATAGTCATTGCTTAATGTAGACCTCTTTTTGTTATTGCACATACATGACTCCAGAACAAGCTAAAACAATTCATGACTCAAGTTCTTGAGATTTGACTTAATAGCTTAGTTCATATAGAAGTAGAGTTCAAATATAAGTTATAAATTAACACATGACTTACATCATCAAAGGAATGGATTAAATGGGGATAAAACATAAAATTTTAAATCATGAAGCCCACTTAGATAAGCATGATATGTACATTATGGGACTAAAGAAGTGCTCTCAAAGTTATTTTCTCACCTTTTCGGTAATTTGCCATGCCTTCCTTTGTTTTTTTTTAAAAATAAAATAATAATTAGGTAGGAGATATTTAATAACCTAATTCCTTAAAACATGTCTGAATCGTATAAACCATGTATTCAACCCTCATAATTTGCAAACAAAAGTACATGATTCATGATTAGTAATTGAATATACTAGTCCTATACTATTCTTAGGTATAATGGTAACAAAGCAAAGGCAATAATAATTTAAAACGTAAGATATCAAAACTTTTAACTTGTTTGCTTTTCCCATAAATTTATTATCCATTAGTGTGGTGGAGTCCCGAGAACAGAATTCAACACGCATAATTAAATCTTAAAGTTTTGATTCTGTGATTGACGAAGGCAACTTGTGATTTCTTAATTGCAACACTTTCATAATATATTCATCCACGGAAATTACCAGTTTAAGTAATCTAGGTTCTGTTATCACGTGTAAACATAAACTTTAATGCATATCAGGATCTTAAACATGATAATCTTATGAATAATCGTTACAAAAAATATATCTGAAGCGGAAGCCATTATCGTGAAGCGAAAGCATTTATTGAAATTGGTTTCTCGCCCCTTGCCCTAGCTTTCGTTACCGCTGCTTTTAGTGATAGAAAAGAAGAATAGAAAAATGCGGTAACCCTAATGAGTGGAGAGAAGACCAATTTATAGAGGTTCTCATTTAATCTGGTATGTCCATCAAGTAACATCGGACATAAGATATTTGTCTTTCATTAAATATTAATTATGAACTTTATTATATTGGGTCATATACATAATAGGAAAAATCTGACATTATTATCCAAGTGTAAAAAGTTAGGGGAGCCTCGAAGCGACGGTAAAGTTATTTTTGTGTGACCTACAGGTCACGGGTTCGAACTGTGTGAAAATAGCTACTTATTCTTGCATTAAAGTAGGTTGTGTATATCAACACTTTTGAAGTGCAGTCTTTTCCCGGAACCTACGTGAACACGAAATACTTTATACATTGGGTTATGCACTTTATCCATGTGTAAAAGGTCTTCTATTTTTGGATAGATTCAATGAGTCATGTTTTCTATTATATGCAGCCTCACTCCCATAAATCACCTTCACTAATAATGTCTTGGATCGAATCAGTAATTTATTATTAGCATTTGATCCTCCGTACATGAATGTCTCAGTCTATTATTCTACCCAGATATGCTTATACCTAATATATAATTATATCATGAATTTAGAATCTTAAATATTATTCACAATATTCCTGGTATATTACGTAGTTACTGATGAGTTAAATGATATTCATAATATTTTTCGTATATTTAGAATAATAATCTAATAGGAATACCACTAACCATGGTATTCTAAACTATTCCAACTCTAATTAGAATAACACTAACTATGGTATACTCTAATGAGAATGCCAGTAATCATGGTATAATCTATAGTATACCAACTCTAATTAGAATACCAATAATTGTGGTATTCTCTGTAGTATACCAAGAATAGTAGTATACCAACATCATGGGGAATACCACTAACTATGATATACTCTGTAGTATACTAACACTACTAAGAATACCAGTAATCATAGTATACTTTACAGTATATCAAGATTGGGAATAATAGTATACTACATAGTATACAAGACCATCGGCAACACCAATAAGCATTGTATATTACATAGTATACCAAGACCCCTTGTAATACTAGTAATCGTGGTATATTTTGTAGTATACCAAAGCCCCTATGAATACCAATAATCGTGGTATTCTATAGAGTATACCAAGAATAGTGACATGCTAACGGTATGAGGAATACCGTAATGATGATATACTTTGTAGTATACAAAGACTATGGAATAATTTGAATAATGGTATTCTTTATAGTAAAACGGTTGGATAATAAATTTTAGATAATGATATTTGTAGATAACTTTTTTTATTTTTCTAAGAAAAAAAAAGTTATCTACAAATTCTTCCTGTAGTATTATTATTTACACTTTATTTATGTATTTCGAGATCTCGAATAGCTTTGTTTAGTCTTTCTCAATTTGCGTGCGCAGTATATGTCCTTTTTTCGGAAGGTTTTTATGAGAAAATTGATGAAAATGTGAAATTATGCCTTAAAGCTCATTTGAGTTGACTACGGTCAATATTTTATGTCAACGGACCCAGATCAGTATTTTGACGGTCCCGATGAGTCCGTATCGTAATTTGGGACTTGGGTGTATGCCCGGAATCAATTCGGAAGTCCCTAACTTAAAATAACGCAATTTGTTGAAAACTAGCAATTTAAAAGTTTAAAGAATTCCTAAGTTTGACCTTAAATTGACTTTGTCCCTACCGGGTTCGGATTCGATTTCAAAACTTGGTATAAGTTCATTACAGTGTTTATGGCTAGCCTGCAAAATTTGGTGCAAAACAGAGTTGATTTGACGTGATTCGGACATACGGTTGAAAAATTGCATGTTCTTAAGTTTCAGTGAAAATATCATTGGTTTTGGTGTCCAATTCGTAGTTCTAGGTGTTATATTGGTGTGTTGATCGCGCGAGCAAGTTCGTATGATATTTTTGGACTTGTGTGCATGTTTCGTTTTGAGTCCCGAGGGCTCGTGTGAGTTTCGGACACGTGGCAAAATGTTTGAAAGAGTTAGAATTTTTGTTGGTTTGTGCACAGGCCTCAGACCTCGCAATTGCGAGGGAAGGATCGCATTTGTGATAGTAGAGAGGCTCTATCAAGTTTGCTTTTGTGAACAATTTCTTCGCAATTGCAAAAGGGTGGTGGGGTGGACTAGTTCGCATTTTCAATCAAGAGGTCGCATTTGCGGTTGTCCAGTGTTCGTAATTGCGAATGATTCATCGCAATTGTGATGAAAGCAGAGATGGAGTGTCTTCGCATTTGCGAATTGTATTTCGCATTTGCGGGATTCGTATTTGTGAACCCCATGTCATATTTGTGACATCTGCGCCTGGACAAAAAGAGGGAAGGAACGGGATTTGGTTCATTTGTCACAAACTCTCAACCTTAAACACCATAGAGGAGATTTTTCCAAGAGATTGTCTTCCTAAATTCATTGGCAAGTGACCCTAATCTATTTCTTTTTAATTACGCATTACATTTCATAAGTTTTCAACATCAAATATAGGATTATCATGGTAGAATAAGAGATTTTGGTAGAATTAGGGATTTTTGTAAATTTGGGATTTAGACCTCGAATTGAGGTCGGATTTCGAAACTAATTACATAATCAGACTCAGGGGTGAATGGGTAGATGGATTTTGGTCCGAATCTCGGGTTTTGACCAAGCAAGCATGGGGTTGACTTTTGTTGACCTTCTGGAGAAAAGTATAAAGATCTTAACTTCATGTATTGTAATTGATTTCTATGGCATTATTTAATGTTATTGAGTAGATTTTGGTTAGATTTGATTGGTTTGGGGGCGAATTGTAGAGGAAAGCCCCATTTGAGCTTTGATTTGCTTGCGGAGCGAGGTAAGTGTTGGGTCTAACCTTGAGTTGAGGGATTATAAACCCTTGAGCTATGTGTTATGTAAATTACATGTGTAGCAGCGTATATGCAAGGTGACGAGTGCTTATACACCGTCAAAGTAATTGCTTCCATGCTTTCCCGTATTCCATTAATTACTTTATTCCATGTCTTAATTGTTACATGCTTTAGTTTCTTCCTATGCCTTAAACTTGCTATTCTCGTATTAAAATGTTAGTTTCTTTCATGCTTCCATGATTAATTTCTACTTTTAATTGTCTTACTTGTACATTTTAATTGTCACCTATTTAGCTTACCTTGTTGCTTAGTATTAATTGTAATATTTCTTGATTTGGGATGATATTCCTTTATGGGTTTGCTTTCATATTGGTTAATCGTAGAGATTCTTGTAATTTAAGTTGCTAAGTTGATTACATTCATTGATTTTGTTTATGGATCGGGTTGTACCCCGCAACGAGTGGAATAATGGAGTATTGAGATTGATATGGTGGGATCGAGTTGCACGTCACAACGGATTTTACATGTTATTATTGATATTGATATGGTGAAATAAGAGAGGATTGTGTTTGTATGGTGGGAGCGGGTTGCATGCCGCAACGGGTGAAATAAGTGAGGATTGTGTTTGAAGGTGGAATCGGGTTGCGCACCGCAAACGGATTGCATGTTTTGTATTCATTGTTGTGTTGTGTTAGCTTTCGAGCTTTCATACGAGAATCTGAGTATTGGTGTTTCTGGTTTACCGATTCCGAGGATTGATTTTATTATCATAAGTTAACCGCCTTAATTTTCTCGCATTTCTTTCATTATATTATTATTATACTACCTACGGGTTATTGTGTGTGACCCTCCTTAGCCTCGTCACTACTTCGTCGAGGTTAGGATCAACACTTACATAGTACATGGGATCAATTGTACTTATACTACACTCTGAACTTCTTTTGCAGATTTTGGAGTCGTTCCTAACGGCGGTCAGTAGATTGCTCGAATTGATTGCCGGATTGGAGACTTGAGGTACATTTGCTCGATGTTCGCAGCCGTGAAGTCACCACGAGCAGGTGGCTCCCCAATATCAGACTCCAGCAGCCCCGCCAGTTGGGGTGGTTCAGTCGGTTGTTGAGGCACAAGCCGATGATAGGCCCGCCATGTCTTCTAAGGCCTTGTTGAGGTTGGATAAGTTTACCAAGCTCTTCCTATTCATTTTAGTGGTACACCTTCTGAGGACCCACATGATTATCTAGAGCGGTGCCATGAGGTGTTGAGAAAACATGGGCATAGTTGAGACCAATGTGGTCGATTTTGCATCATTTCAGATGATTGGTTTCGCCAAGAGGTGGTGGAGATATTATATGTTGACTAGACCATCAGGGTTGCCTGCACTTACCTGGGATCAGTTCTCAAAGCTATTTCTATAGAAGTTTATCCCTATAACTCTAAGAGAGTAATACCGCAGACAGTTTGAGCCTCTTCAGCAAGGTATATGAGACTCGATTTGTTTGGACCTAGCTTGCCATGCCATTATCTTGCTTCCTACTGAGAGAGCGAGAGAGAGAGTGAGGAGATTTATTGATGGACTCACATATACTATTAGGCTTCAGATGGCCAAAGAGACGGGGAGTGATATCTCTTTCCAGACGACTGTAGATATTTCTAGACGAATCGAGATAGTTCATGCTCAAGAGAGGGGGAAGAGGCCTTGTCATTCTGGTAGTTTTAGTGGTGCCTCAACTGGAGGCAGGGGTACTTTTGGTAGGGTCCATCCTCCCATGCCATTTCAGTCAGTGCTTCAGGCATCTCACAGTGCTTCAGGGAGTCATGGTCATGTGCCTCATTTTGGGCAGCCAGCCTGCAGTGCACCATCAACTCCTATCAGTGCGCCTCCGATTCAGATCTATCAACGTGGTTATTCGGCCCGTTCGGGCCAACTTCAACTTCAGTAGCCATAGCAACATGATGAGTGTTTTGAGTGTGGTGGTATTTGTCACATTAGGAGGTTCTGTCCGAGATTATTGGGTGGCATACCACAATAGAGTTCTCGTGCCATGGTTCCAGCACTGGTTGCTCCACCGCCCGCTCAGCCAGCTAGAGGCAGGGATCAGGCAGCCAGAGGTGGAGCTCATACCCTTAGAGGTAGAGGCCAGGCCATTAGAGGTGGAGCCCAGCCAGCTAGAGGCAGTCCCAGAGACGTTGTTCAGAGTGATGTGGCCCATCCCCGATGTTATTCTTTCTCATCTAGGCCTGAGGACGAGTCATTTGACATTGTTATCACATGTATTGTTCCAGTTTGCCATAGAGATGCTTCAGTTCTATTTGATCTGGGATCTACTTATTCCTACATGTCATCCTATTTTTCTTCATATCTGGTTGTGCCTCGTGATTCTTTTAGTGCTCATGTGTATGTGTCCACGCCTGTGGGATATTCTATTGTTGTAGATTGCATCTATCGCTCGTGTGTGGTTACTATTAGGAGTCTTGAGACTAGCATAGATCTCTTCTTGATAAGGTAGACTTCGATATTATCTTGGGTATGGATTGGCTGTCACCTTATCATCCTATATTGGATTGTCATGCCAATACGGTGACCTTATCCATCCGGGGTTGCTTCTATTAGAGTGGATATGGACTCCTAGCCATTCTACCAACAGAGTTATTTCTTATGTGAAGGCTCGACACATGGTCGAGAAGGGATGTCTAGCTTGTTTGGCCTATGTCCGTGATTTTAGTGCGGAGGTTCCTTCCACGGATTCAGTACCAGTTGTTTGTGAGTTTCTAGAGGTGTTTTATGCAGATCTGTCGGGGATGCCACCCGACAAGGATATTGAATTTTGTATCGATTTGGCTCCGGACACTCAGCCCATTTCTATTCCACCATACTGTATGGCCCCACCGGAGTTGAAGGAATTGAAGGAGTAGTTGCAAGATTTGCTTGATAAGGGCTTCATTAGACCTAGTGTCTCACCCTGGGATGCTCCCTTGTTGTTCGTGAAGAAGAAAAATGGGTCGATGAGGATGTGTATAGACTATCTGTAGTTGAACAAAGTCACTATCAAGAACAAGTATTCGTTGCGAGGATTGATGACTTATTTGATCAGCTTCAGGGTGTCGAAGTGTTTTCGAAGATTTATTTGACGTCTGGCTACCATCAGTTGACGATTAGGGCATCCAATGCCCCTATAACGGCTTGTCGAACTCGATACGGTCATTATGATTTCCTAATGATGTCATTTGGGTTGACAAATTCCCCAGGAGCATAGTAGTGCCCCGGGAAAAAAATTGAAGTAGTATAAGGTCATTAAGAGGTCCGACGTGTGTTAATTATATTTATTTGTATGCCGGTTTTAATTAACAATATGAAATATATCTCATAAACATAATTACAAGTGTAAGAGGTGTATTTGAAGTGATATAGGGCCTAAGTAGATCACTTGGGACAAGTCAAGTTGAAAATTACATAATAGACTAAAAATCCAAATGAGTACGCACAAAACCTAATTTTGGCGGAGCATATCTTGATATATATAAGGAGTTATATGGTGAACAACCTATCAAATGAAAGATCTTCGTGTCTAGTTTCTAACTCTTCAAACTGTTTCGTATTTGAACTACAAAAGTTATGAACGTTTTAGTAAAAGGTGTCCACTAAGGGAAAACTTGGGATACGAGGTACAACCTGCACAACGCAAGGTACAACTCGTTGAAGCACCTGTGCCTATATAAGGCAGTCACGGGCAATAACCATTTTTGGGGATTTTGTTTAGCTAGGGATTGGTTCTTTCATGGTGGATTCGACCTTGGGGACTACTTAAGAATACAAGGTGAGTTTTTACGGATATTTTAAGTTGATCACATCCTATTAACACTAGTATTAACATCATTCAATCTTTAAAATCCCTAGAAATCTTTCAAGTTGTTCAGGAACACCAAATTTTCCAAACATTAAATTTTTAAGGAAAAGCTTTAAGAAGGTAATGCTAATGCTTCAAACTCATTTCTTATGAGTCGGTGAGAGTAATTATTGTATTTGTTTCAAGTTGTTATGGTTGGATAATTGATTTCATAAACCCTAGTTCATGGCATGAATAGTGTTCTTGAGAAAATGAGGGAAAGATAAATAGTGTTCTTAGAAATGAAACTAAAGGATTCAATGAACCTACGGAATTATTTTCTAGCTAAATTGGAAGTGTTCAACTAAGTAATCACCAGATTGAATGTTTTGGAAATGCTGGTTAAGGAAGACAATGAATAGTAATTTGGCGGTGTTGGAGAATTAATGTAATATCATTGATGACTTCAAATGGGTATTAAATGATAAGAGTGGCGTTTAATGTGCTAGTAAGCGAACCTATTGGATGATTTGAGTTGGAGGCTTGTAGCAGACTTTTGGGCCATAATGGATATTGATAAATATTTGTGAGTCATATTTTGATTGTAATTAGGATATGTATAGATATCAATTTATTAATGGAGTCTGACCATTTTAGTCAATGTTGGGATGTCAGAGGAGGATTAAAAGCTTGAGAATGTTATTAAAGAGAAAACAAGGTAAGTTGATTGAAACTTACTCTTCTTGAAGGATTTTCTCTAAAAGCATGTTTCGAGTTAATACTCAAATTATTTGTAAATGTGCTTTCGTGCTTGTGGGGACAAAAAAGTATGGATGTTTTCTTTTGATAAGTTTTCATGGAAAATATTTCTTTTGAAAATTGATAAATAGAATAGCACTTGTAGTATCTTTTTAAAGATTGATGTTAAATTGCTAAAGGCTTTCACATGTAAAAGGTTGTTTATTTAATTTTTGTTCAAATGGTTTAGATTTTATAGAATGCTATGATTTGATAAAAAAAAAGATCCTTTGATGCTACTATGATATGAATCTATTTTTGGAATATCAAACATTTTGGGAGTTTCTTGTGTTCACCGAGATTGGCTTCGGATATATTGTGTTCCTCATCATGAAACTACACGTGTCAGTGTAGGTGTAGATGGGCACTTTGGGGTATAGACTCCCTCGAGAGGGTACTATTTTGTGCTATTGTTAGCATGGGTGAGTCGATTCGTACGCCACTACGATGAGACGACATGAGCAAGTAGGGTATATGATACTTGCCACTAGGTACATAACCTGGTTGATCTTCTTGTATCGGTGATGGTATAGTACTCCCAGTGAAAGGTAAGGATGCTTTTCTTATGTTAAGGCCTGAGGAGCCGAAAGTGATTTCACTAAATTAAAGCAAATGGAATGATTTTGTATGATTTTATTCAAAATATTGGATTGATATAGATGTTTTAAAAGTTTATATCGTGGGTTATATTTTAGTTGTCAAATATCGGTGCATTATTGTATAAAGTTTGTCCCAAGAACTTAAGTTAGAGAGAGCCTATAACACTTATTGAGTACCATCGTGGTGTACTCAGCCTTTAGGGGCCCCTCCTTAGGGTCCCGCTTTCTTTGCGTGTTTCAGGATAAGGTATGACATGTGATGTGTGGACATGACTAGGATGACTCTCTTTTCAAGGTATGATGAAGAACCACTTTTATTTCGTGGTAGCTATCATATTATTTTTTTGTTGTTGTTGGAATTATTCCAATATTGGTTCAATTCCTTTGTATAGAGGCTCCATAGATAGTTGTGTTGGATTGTAAAAGAAATAGGGTTGTGGATGTCTTGCATAAACGAATAATTATTTAATTTGAAAATATTATTTTTATGAAAAGCTTCATGTATGATTTTGGAAATAAAAAATATTTTGTGACTTGATTGAAAATGTACAAGATTTTCAATTGGCTTCTGCAATTATATTTGGTTTTGACATATGTGTTGGTTCGCTCGGATCGTTTAGCATGCCGGGTGCCGGTCACGTGGATTTGGATCGTGACAAGCATTTATGGATTTGATGAATCGGGTGTTCAAGCCTTATTTGGATTCTTTTGTGATTGTATCCATTGATGATATCTTGATCTACTCCCTCAATCAAGAGGAGCATGAGCAGCACCTTCTGATTGTACTTCAGACTCTGAGAGATAGATAGTTATATGCGAAGTTTTCAAAGTGTGAGTTTTGGCTAAACTCAGTCACCTTTTTGGGGCATGTTGTATCGACAGAGGGAATAAAGGTGGATCGTAAGAAGATTGAGGCAGTTCAGAACAAGCTTAGACCAACTTCAGCTACGTAGATCCGGAGTTTCCTGGGTTTGGCGGGTTATTATCGCCGGTTCATGGAGGGGTTTTCATCCACAGCAGCCCCATTGACTAGATTCACCTAGAAGATTTTTCCCGAAAACAGGCCCTCTAGATGCCTTATAACCGTCCTTTTAGCCTATTCCCGCTTATGCGTACTTCATGGATGATAGGCCTACAAATGCTTGACACCCCGGAATAGCCTTGCTTTCGCGTTCCCCATCTTTCCTTAAATCAGGTTAGCACTTTTGCTGCTTCATGCAACTATATTCAATCAATTGAGTGGAGAGGGCAATCGAATCAGTCGTCATCCTTCACTCTTGTGCTAAAGGCTCTCTTACCACAGGTCGTCATTTCATCCTTTTCTTGTAGGTATAGGTGCTCGTTCTATTTTGATTTGAATGGGCTNATGACTAAGTTTAATGACTTGACCAGTCACTAGCCCTCGTATTATAAGATTCTCTCACCCTGTGGTCGACATTCCATTCCCCTTAGTCGTAGGTGCTCGTTCTATTTTTATTTGAATGGGCCGGGGCTCCCGAGGTACATATGGCCGGCCCTTCGGGTGTCTCGGTGATACAAACAAAGAAAAGACGATGGTTTTTAACATACCCTTGAAAAAAAGGCCAATCCTTACCAAAGGAGGAAATAGAATAATCTACCCTATTTTTTCCTTCTCGTTGATTTCCCCCGACAATCAAGTTGCACTTCCTTCTAACAAGTGGTTGAGAGTTAGCAAGCAACCTTGGCCTCTTGGCAGGAGGTTCGTTGTCTTCCTCCTTTCTGGTCCGGCTGCAGCACGACATCTGAACTCAAAGCTACGATCAGATCCGATTGGATCTGGTCCTATCCGACCCAACCCCGAAACTTAGAACGGCCGGTCTGTTTGGACGGTAGAACGGGGAGAGGGGGAGTCATGCCCATTCTCTATACGGGCACGAGCAGGAATATAAAAAAAAATGGAAACCGAATACATGTACATGATGTAATGACATATTCAAAAATATGTGATCCGATTTGATAGGTTTCCCGCAGAAAGGAAAGAGTTTACCGACCGCATAACAATTCATTCTTGTGTGTAGCGTGTGGGCTCATAGTACGGCCGCTCATCTAATATAAAATCATGAGTATATCTCACTTCCACTTCCCCATACCATAGCCGGAAGGGATAGCGTATCCACAAAAGAGAGAGTACGGGCCCTTGCCCAACATTTAGTTTAGACGCGGCTCGAATGCCTTTGTGCTATAGGCTCTGTTAAGTATGCTTCTTTGACAGAAAACAAACTCTTTTTCCATGAAAACAGTTGCGACTATAAAGGGCGGGGCGGTAAGCTCTTTATCAATNGACATATTCAAAAATACGTGATCCGATTTGATAGGCTGCCCGCAGAAAGGAAAGAGTTTACCGACCGCATAACAATTCATTCTTGTGTGTAGCGCGTGGGCCCATGTCTCCCGAACGATCATAGTACGGCCGCTCATCTAATATAAAATCAATGAGTAGATCTCACCTCCCCTTCCCCATACCATAGCCGGAAGGGATAGCGTATCCACAGAAGAGAGAGTACGGGCCCTTGCCCAACATTTAGTTTAGACGCGGCTCGAATGCCTTTATGCTATAGGCTGTGTTAAGCATGCTTCTTTGACAGAAAACAAACTCTTTTTCCATGACAACAGTCGCGACTATAAAGGGCGGGGCGGTAAGCTCTCTATCAACAATAGGGGGCTATTCATAGTAAAAAACTACTAGACTATATGGATTCCAACTGAACTTCAACTTCTACTTGGCTGATTAATTCAAGGGCAGTGCTAGAGCCTAATGTTGGACGATCTCCATTTCCATATGGTAATTGAAGTCAAACAGGAGCAAACCAGGTGCAATTCAATCCTTATTCCTAGAAATGATTCCCAAAAAAGCAAAACCTCACTAGACCGAGGCCTATTGCTCTAGGGACTACACTATATAAGAAAATGACTAAGGTAATTGCCAATAGTTTCTATTGAAAGACAGGCTGGATCTTTAAAAAGGGCACCCTCCTAATCTCATTTTGATAGGAAGAGATATTGATAATTATCCTAATGAGGTTTACTACTCAGCTGATAGATCAGCTGAGCCAACCATGGTCACTAAACTCACCAAACCAGCAGCATACGAAAATTTGAATCATAGGTTTCTATATGACGTGTGAACCTAACTACGCTGATGTAGTAAGACACTATAAGCTACATGGATCCCTCCTATAATTAAATGGGCGACATCCTCCTATAATAGCATTCAAGGTTAAAGATGACTCCTAGAGAGTTACCAAAATACAAAGTTCTCTTCTCCTTTCTTTCTTTTTGATACTTGGTTGGCAGGGTCAGGGCCTTTCTCGCTGGGCGAGCGCATCCGATTCTAAAGTCCTTTCTTATTCTTAAACCACTTCCCATTCAGTTGCTGAAAGATAGAGATCAGGATTTCTAAATGAGATTGATCTCCACGAATATGCAGGCTAGAAAGATGTTATCTGCTTGTATTTTATCTATTTGTGCATCAAGTTCGAAGAAGATCTCAATTTATAATGAAGAAATGATAGTAGCTCTATGTTTTATAGGCTTTATCATATTCAGTCGGAAGAGTTTAGGTAATAATTTCAAAGGGACTCTCAACGGGAGAATCCAGGCTATTCAGGAAGAATAGCAGCAATTCCCCAATCCTAACGAAGTAGTTCCTCCGGAATCCATTGAACAATAACGATTACTTAGGATCAGTTTGCGAATTTGTGGCACCGTAGTAGAATCATTACCAATGGCGATGTGTGCCTAAGTGCGAAAAGACAGTGCAAGCTTTGTTTTGTCGAAACCTAAATGTTAAGTCAGCAACACTTCCAAATGCCACTTCTTCCCGCCGCATCCGTCTTCAGGACGATATAGCCATAAATATGCATGTCTTAGTGGGGAAAAGATTTTGCCCCTGGTGTAGCTCAAAAGCAGAAAGAGTCGAATTCATTCGAGAGAGCTTGGTGGTCTTAAGAATGGTTCAGGTGGGGGATTCTCTTAACAATAAAGAGTTAGAATAGAATCTAATTTATGTTCATGTTAACAAAAGAGCGGATCCAATACCAAGACACTTGAGAGAAAAGGCTAGTNTATTCTTAAACCACTTCCCGTTCAGTTGCTGAAAGATAGAGATCAGGCTTTCTAAATGAGATTGAGTTCCACGAATATGCAGGCTAGAAAGATGCTATTTGCTGCTATTCTATCTATTTGTGCATCAAGTTCGAAGAAGATCTCAATTTATAATGAAGAAATGATAGTAGCTCTATGTTTTATAGGCTTTATCATATTCAGTCGGAAGAGTTTAGGTAATACTTTCAAAGTGACTCTCGACGGGAGAATCCAGGCTATTCAGGAAGAATCGCAGCAATTCCCCAATCCTAACGAAGTAGTTCCTCCGGAATCCAATGAACAACAACGATTACTTAGGATCAGCTTGCGAATTTGTGGCACCGTAGTAGAATCATTACCAATGGCACGCTGTGCGCCTAAGTGCGAAAAGACAGTGCAAGCTTTGTTATGCCGAAACCTAAATGTTAAGTCAGCAACACTTCCAAATGCCACTTCTTCCCGTCGCATCCGTCTTCAGGACGATATAGCCATAAAGATGCACGTCTTAGTGGGGAAAAGATTTTGCCCCCGGTGTAGCTCGAAAGCAGAAAGAGTCGAATTCATTCGAGAGAGCTTGGTGGTCTTAAGAATGGTTCGGGTGGGGGATTCTCTTAAGAATAAAGAATTAGAATAGAATCTAATTCATGTTCATGTTAACAGAAGAGCGGATCCAATACCAAGACGCTTGAGAGAAAAGGCTAGCCTTGTATATACGCTATTTCTGTTTATGTCAGAGGTGCCCAAAGCTAGAAGCAAGATTTCGAGTAGAATATTCAAAGCTTTTGAGTAAGTAAGATGGATGGATTTGGAAGCAAGTGAAAGAACTAGTTGCATAGATATAGATATATAGAAAGTCATTTCTCTTTAGAGGGTGATATTAGGGTTTTGAGATGAGTTCTAACGTCAAATAGGTTTTCGACCTGAAAAGCTCCACATAGCTGTCGTATGCGTGTACTACGAGGCCCACAACTTTCTTGATCGTCTCATTCTTCAACCATGGGTTAAGATGTGGCTAAAGTCTCTCCGATGGTAGCGTATATTATGATCGAGGTCTCTCGAGCCTCCTCTTGTACCAATGTCTCCATTTTAGGGTTTAAGGAATAAGGTAATGAAATTCCAGTATGGACTTTTGTTGTTGTTACGACAGGCGAAGAGCAGTGCCCTATTGGTCTAATTCCTTCTTCCCCTTGGTATCGGTAAAGGGGCTGGTAAGCGCTTCCCGAATAGATTCCTTTCTCTTCCCCGGACACCGAACAAAGGAAGCACTAGCTTCACTTGTCGTAGTAATACCAACCCTCTATAAGCTTTCCCTATCGCTCTGATGAACCTATTTCCGCCTGTTCTCTAGAGTTCAAGAACAGATTCTTACCTATCGTAAGTAAGGTTGTAAGTGTAAGCAATGTCTGGGCAATAATTAGTCAGGTAGAAAAGAGTCCCAACAAGTCTCCTTGCAAGTAGATGGGTCATCCTATAGCTCTCCTGCATCTGAGGCTAATTTTAGATCTTATTCTGGTTTGCATGCAGAAAGACCAGGTTTTGACAATAAATCCAATGAATACTTGCACTAGGTTCCAAAACTCTTTGCGACCTCATCACTTTAATCTCCAGAAGAGAATTTGAGTCTCCTAAATATTTCATATCAAACTGGGTTCTTAATCTTCTCTTAAGCTCATTTATCAAAGCTGTCATTACTAGAGAAAGCAATGTCATCCACATAAAGCAGAAGAAGGACAATACCTGATGTCGACCTCCTTATAAACATTGAATGATCCGATTTACTTATTTGAAAACCTGCTCCTTACTCTACTTCTATTTTGGCTCTTATACATGCTATTGTTACCTTTCAAACCAAGCTCTTGGTGCCTGTTTAGCTTGCCGGAAGCCGTAACATAAATTGCTTTCTTGAGCTTGCATACCAAGTTAGGATTCCTAGGAGAAGAGAAGCCTGGAGTTGGAGGAGGCTGAATAGAAAATTATTCTTTCCCCCTTCCCTTATGTTGTTGAAAGGCATTCTATTCTTCATGTGAAATTGAAATAAGGCCACCTTTTGATTGCAGCCAAGGAAAGAATGCCATGAATGGTGTTTACCAACCTGAAGCAAATGTTTTCCTTATCTCTCCTCTTGCTCGACGTAGGGTAGAGTAACTTTTATGAGAACATATTCCCCATATTCGGGGACAAGGGGCGGAACAACCTCTCGATCTGGTTACTGCAGCCCAGGAAGAAAAATGTCATCTCGGCATTCCCTTTTGCTCCGATCTCCCCTACGCCTAGGACTTTGTCTAGGACAAGAGCCATAGTTAGTTGGTGTTCGTCTAGGTGCCCCCGCTAACACTTTTTCATATGTTCCCCCTTCCAAGGACGCTTTCTCGAGCCTTTTTCCCTCATCCCTTTTGGTTTGGGGACGACAAGTACTTTGTCTCGAGTAGGACACCGATGATCTCTACATTCACCTATGTAATTTCGAAATCTGCTTTCAAGCAGCTCCGTTTTCTAAGGGAGAGTGGACTAAAAAAAGGAGAAGTGTCATGCGTCATGTTTTTGTAGACCAACTAGTATGCATTAAATAAGGTGGCTTCCTTAATTAAACTAGCTTACTCATCTTCTCTTCCCCCCAACAACTTCACTCCGGAGGAATCGCATATTCTTAAGCGAGAAGATCATACTCATGTTATTGAATTTTCATTGTTTGCACGTAATATCTCATTCTCTATATTTTTTTTTATGCTCAATCTTTCAATTTTCCTTTTTCAGTCTAAAAGGAAAGCGAAGTGACTATCATCGGATAGTCACGAGCGCTTAGAGGTATGAAGTTAAGCGAATATTACTATCTGAAGGAGCTTAGATTCTTAAAGGACTCTTAATAAAAAAGTGACTGATACCTCTAAGAGCCCTTCTCTCTCTTTGTTCTAGAGCTTATGGTCTTAAGTTCCAACCCAGTTCCAATAATGCACTTCTCGTCACATCATCGGTAGGGGAAAGCGAAACTGCTTGATGCTGTATACTAAATACAACAAGCCATATTCGCACCATTATGCTCAATAAAAGGAATAAGGGAAGCTAAAATAAAAAATACTGGAAGGAAGGGAAAAATGGAAGATGAATCTTTTCCCCGGAGATGGAACAACCATTATGCTCAATAAAAGGAATAAGGGAAGCTAAAATAAAAAATACTGGAAGGAAGGGAAAAATGGAAGATGAATCTTTTCCCCGGAGATGGAACAACCATTATGCTCAATAAAAGGAATAAGGGAAGCTAAAATAAAAAATACTGGAAGGAAGGGAAAAATGGAAGATGAATCTTTTCCCCGGAGATGGAACAACTTGTTCTTCCTGACTAGATTCAACGCCAAAATATTTCTTTCCCCTACCATAAAGTATTCATATTTCCTGAAGAAAGCATTTGTTCCTTGATCTCTAAGATATTTCATAAAACTCTGTATGGATCCTTAATCACCAATCCTTGCGTGAATATGGGTTGTGCTCGAGAGGCTATGAATCGATTGAACCTGCCAATCGAATGAATCGTAACAGTCGTAATGATCGAATTTACAAAGATTCCATTGGATTCCAGAAGCTCGTAGCATTGGTCCAGCACAATTCTCAAACTTAAGAAGCTGGGGGCATGCCCGCCGGCCCCTGGCCTGCCTCCGATTACTGAAAGTGAATTCATTTTCAATTATCCTAAGTCGGCCTATCATTCATTGTTTAGGGTTGAGGAAAAAAGCTAGATGTAAGTAATCTCTTCTTCTCAGTGAAAGCTAAAGGCCCTGGTATAGTAGGAGTATGGTGCGTGCTCTCTTTATTCTGTAGATGCGATCCTGGGAAGGGAAGCCAGAATTTTTGATGTAGATCGATCAATCCCGCCCTGTTCAAGTGATCGCCCTAAGCCGAGTGAGATTGGAGACTGCCTAAATGATTGTTCATAATGGGCCTACCATCTAACGTACGTATGTCATGTAGTTTTTGTTTTTGTACCTTTGCCGTCCCTCAGCACCTCTCCCACCTTTTATATATATCATTAGAAGTAGGGCGGGTGGCGTACCTCACTGAGCTATAAATGCCGGTTCAACCAACCTTCCGTCCTGGTGCCTTTGCTACTGATTTGACCGCTTCTCATCGTTAATTCGGGTTCACCTTGGCCCTGCCCCAGAGTTCTTATGAAGACTCTAGTGGTGCATGTGTATGATAGGGCCCCCATAATCGCCAAAGATCATGATGTTGTCATGATAAGTGTGGGAAGTTGATAGTGTACTCGATGATTGAAGGACCTATCGACTTGCATTAACTTCACGTGGCTAGTAGGGGGAACTTCAATGTAATTGCGGATTCATTAGAAAAAACTTGGGGGTCTACCTCCTGACTTCAATGCCTTTATTGAAGTGATGAGCTTTGAATATATGATTTTCTCATTTGGATTATTTTTTTGGGCTTTCAATGACAACAAATTGATTTGGAGCAATAATCAATTCGTTCAACATTGTATTTGGGCCAGACTAGATAGAATCCTTTTGAATGGGGATTACCCGCTTCTGTATAAAAGTCATTTTGCTTCCACCAGAGTTGACCATTTGACTAGGATCATAAGGTTAAGATAGGGCTAGGCTTTCTCTCATGGACCTTTTTATATTATATGACGATATACGACCGTTCGCCTTTTCATCACTTTAGCCTGGATTCAGTCTAGGGTGTAGGCTTATTTCGCATAGTCTCGGGTCGGTGGTAACTAAATATAGAGAGAAGAAAATTCTTAGGTTGACCAAGGATAGGATACTCTATCTACTGATGCGGGAAAGGTTGTTGAGAAGGGTACATGTGATCAATTTGTTCTCCTTTCTAACTGATCCATTGCGTGTCACATCGCCCTATCCATAGAGGAAGAATGCGTATGCTCAAGCCTAAAATCTTCGTACCAATCGTATAGTCAAGCTTGAGTGCCTCCTTTTTTTGATGACCCTGTCACTTCTCTTAAACTATAGCTTCAAACTACTGTTGATGCAGGAACAAACCACTATAAATAAGTATCTCTACGCGTAAGAATGAATATATGATTAATTCAAATATATTAACCCGACAAGAGTTGTCCATTCAGGGGAAGTGACTAATGAGCGGGGTACCTTAGCTTATGCCAGGTTGAAACCTTCCTTTATTAAGTCCCCCCAAAAAAATCAAAATAAGAAAGAAAATAATTTCCTAGTTCTTTGACCTAATACCTGCTGAATGGGAATTGTTTGACGACTTGATGAAGATGTGCTTGTGGTCAAAATTCTTCCACCATGGAAGATGTACTTTGATGGTGCTGCTCATCAAGATGGAGCTGGAGTCCTCTTTCTTACTTCTGAAGGATAAGTGTTGTCGCACTCCTTCACCTTGTCGAAACCTTTTTCCAATAATCTCGCAGAGTACCAAGCCCTCATACTTGACTTGAGATGGATGTGGATTTGAAAGAGTTGCAACTTTAATGGAGATTTTAAATTGGTGATCAATCAACTCCTTGGTAATTATTCAGTTAAAAATCCTGACCTGAATTGATTCCATACTATAATTATGCAAACAAAAAGGCTTATTGGGTGGCTTGGTGATGTGACCATAGAGCATGTCCCAAGAAACAAAATAGTCAAGCAGATGCCCTTGCAAGACGCTTAAGATCTATAGCTGCTTGGCTTGGTTGGAATGCTTGCCTTAGGACACAAAGGACAGGCTTTGAAATTAGTTACTCTACCCAACGTCGAGCAAGAATTTTCTTCCTTTCCCTAGCAGGGTCAAAATTGACTTACATATGTTCTCTAACTCGTCTTTATTTTGCTTCATTCCTGAGCTCCTCGGTCAATAAGTCCGGGAGAGGAGCCATGATCTTCTTCTCTTTCCTTTAGTATAAATAGACAAGTCTCACTCTTGCCCTTAATAGGAATCCAAAAGCGGAGATCAGCCTACCTAGTTAATGATATCGGCCTAACTCAGATAGTGGAACTCCCATTCTTCCTTCTCGCCTTGGTAGAATACTCCTTCTCATATAAAGAGGCTTCCTTCCAAACCGAGCTTGGTCCGAGCCCACCGGCAGCCGTGAAAAAAGATTTCTTTCTCTCTCCTGGCCCGGTTCGTTGGAACCACTTCGTTCGGCGGATCACAGAACTATGTAGAATTGGACTATCACGCTCTATTCTAGCTTATTTTTTTGAAATACTCTACCTAGTAGAAAACTTCAGAGTCTGGTTATAAACCAACTCCCTTCCCCTGGAAGAAAGGGTAATAAGAATCTTTCTCCACCCATTTGAGGAAGCAAAAACAAAAGCCCACTTTTACGCGATTTCCCCTCTTGAAGTTGTAGATACTCGGTCAGCTAATTGTAACTGGAGCTTATGGAACTGCTTATTCACAAAGCCTTATTTTAGGTAGGCAGCTTGCTTATATGGCTCATGTATGAACAGAAAAACTCATGCAGATTGACATGGATGATCCCGGGGGGGGGGGATATAAAACTCGTGATAGAAGGACAACTTCCCTTTCGCTGAACGGAATCAATAGAATTTCTTGGTGACTGGACACCACTGCTTAAGAGGGATTGCCAATAGAGGTATAAACTCTCATGGTAAGACTTCTAACTAGGTAAGTTCCCCCTTATCTTTTTCAATGCTTTGGGGATCGGGCACAACAAGAAGGAGCTCCGCTTTTTTCCCTAGCGCATACTAAAGAAGAGTAGACTGATCGGACGACATGTGCGTCAGAGAAATAGAATGTATTTCACATAGACAAGTCCTATAACGGGTGAAACCCTCATTTTGAGTTGTTGAGACATGCGCCTAAGGAGAAAGTCTTTGCAACTGAAGTGACCCGAGGAGCCGAGTGACGTGCTAGCACTACTAATTGAGTGCCAGTACCTAGCTGTGCTGTCAGTAAGAAGGTAGACGGCGCCTTTCGAAGCACTTTCTATTTCTAGATAGAAAGGGCCTTTTACGCTTGTTTAGTAAAGTCAAGTTTTTGGCCTTATCTTGCAGGTGACAATGATGTCGAGTTGACAACGGAAAAAGACTCGGCATTCAGGCAATCCACCCGATGGTGTGGTACGTAGTTTAGTACGCACTTTACTAAACAAGCAAGAAAGGCTCCTTCTATCCTATTAGTCAAGCGCTAACGAGTAAGAAAATGGATATGCCCTAAGAAGAAACTTCGTGCAGCTGTTGCGCCCTTTCTTGCTTTAGAAAGATTTCTCGTTAGCTAGGCCATTTTCAATAAGGCTCGCGCTAGGCTCTCACCTTTTTTGGCTAAGCCGTATCATATCTTGCTGGTAATGGATTGATTCTTGAATCTTGCTTGGTTTAGGCAAATAAGTGTTAAGAGGCTCTTGTTGGCTTTCATTAGGTATACACAGGTACACATAGGACT
The DNA here is from genome assembly GCA_005239525.1 of Nicotiana knightiana. Classification (NCBI taxonomy): domain Eukaryota; kingdom Viridiplantae; phylum Streptophyta; class Magnoliopsida; order Solanales; family Solanaceae; genus Nicotiana; species Nicotiana knightiana. Next base: position 87,592 of record ML400301.1, on the reverse strand, counting down.
TTCTTATAGGTTAGCTTGATTTCACTCACTTGAGAGAGAGAAAAAAAGAATAAGAAGGAGCGTAGCAGCCAGAAAGAGAAATAAATCCCCTCTTCCGCTTAAGGCACCGAAGTCCCTAAGCTAATACAGTAGATTCAAGGGAAGTTCTTTCTAGAACAGTAAGAGCCTATTCTGTCTTGCTTTCTGAAGCAGTAAGAGCCTATTCGATACCATATTAAACCAAAAGCAACTAAACTTAAGGGCCACCTCTAAGAGTGAGACATTGTATTGTGTCTATGCAGTGATTGGATAGAAATGCTCAAATGTGGCACAATTAGTTCAAATTCTTTCAGAAGTGAATGCTTTGAAATATTCTATTCTTGTAGCAGCCACTGCTTTGGATCCTGCTCCTCTACAATTTTTTCCCTATATTCTGGGTGTGCCATGGGGGAATATTTCCGCGATAATGGAATGCACGCATTAATAATCTATGATGTCTTAGTAAACAGGAGGTAGCATATTGGCAAATATCATTATTGTTACGCCATGGTCGTGAGGCTTTCCTAAAGGATGTTTTCTATTTACATTCCCGTCTCTTAGAAAGAGCGGCTAAATGATCATACCATACATGTGCAGGTAGCTTGACTGCCTTACTCGTCATTGAAACACAAACTGGAGACATATCGGCCTATATTCCCACCAATGTGATCCCCATTACTGATGGACAAATCTGTTTGGAAACAGAGCTATTTTATCACGGAATTAGACCTGTGATTAACGTCGGCTTATCTGTCAGTCACGTCGGGTATGCCGCTCAGTTGAAAACTATGAAACAAGTCTGCGGTAGTTCAAAACTGGAATTGGCACAATATCGCGAAGTGGCCGCCCTTGCTCAATTTGGCTCAGACCTTGATGCTGCGACTCAGGAATTACTCAATAGAGGTGCAAGGCTGACAAAAGTACCGAAACAACCACAATATGCACCACTGCTAATTGAAAAACAAATTCTAGTCATTTATGCAGTTGTCAATGGATTCTGTGATCGAATGCCACTAGACAACGTTTGGTTGCATTTTTTTCTACTGATCCAGTGTCAGATAATTGGGAATTCACTTTCAGCTCTTAATCATCTTCGGGAGACATGGAAAAAGGCAAGGCTCGAGAGACCTAGCGCTAAAGCAATTGTAGTCGCCCTTGCTCTATTTGCTTCTTTCTCTTCCCAGGAATGAACAATTGGATAAAAAAAGGATTTTCTTATTTGTTTATATATATATATATATATATTGTTATAATAATATTAAGATTAAGCAAGAAAGAAAATGGATGCGCGAGGCTAACACTATAGGCTTGAGCGCGTTAGCGCTTAATCAATCAGTTGCTTGTTCCTTTCGTGACTCAAACAGCTGGTACGCTTTACGGCTCACAATGACTCAAAGGGGCGGGGGCTATATATTTTCTTGCAAAGCAGGCTGTTCGCCTTTTGGAAGGGTGATCCTCTTTGATTCAAAAGGCGCTACTAAAATAACACTAGTACAGCTAGTGTTAGTAGTACAACAAAATGTCGTTCACCCCGCAAGCCCTTCATATGCAAGCCCTATTGAAGTACCAAAGGCGAACGACATAGTACAACTGTTAAGAATACTCTCCGATGTTGACTTTGTAAACCAATAGGCCGGTAGGTTACTTTTGAATCAAAGTAGCAACGAAGGGGGAAATAGCTCAGTCGTTTAGAGTGTTGGTCTGTTACGCTAGAAGTTGCGGGTTAGAACTCTATTCAAAGGGCCTTTCCTTTCAAATGACAACTGCATCTTCCTGCTGCGAGGGCCTTGAAACCAAACCGCCCCGCCCGAAAATACCCATTCCTTCGTTGTTGGGGATAAAAAATACTCGTTTTCCTATTACAGCCAGCTCCCAATGAGAAAATATTCATTTTTAAGAAGTTCATTTGATGACTTAACAAGTCTCACCACATTCTTTTGAACTATATCTTTTTCTTTTAGCACTCTAGACACACTGGTGGGAGAAAACAAATATAGAAGTCCTGTGGAGCTGATGACCGCGGGTGGAGAATTACTCGATAAATAGAAAGCCATGCTACCGTTTTGGGCCAACAAGGTCAAAATCTTCGTCAACGCAATGAAAGGACATGAAAATCAGTCCAAATCTAAGCAACACCCGTGGAACCCACCCAACGTAAGGAAAAATATGGCACCAGCGGATGTGGCCATACCCAGAAAAGAAAGTTGGCCTAACTCCAGTTTGTTTGATGAAGTTGAATAGTAAAAAATCTTTGGGCGAAAGGCAAATAGGGCTCATCCTTGATTTCATGAAATGCTTCATTCGCTTCAGAAGCAATGTTTTAGGTTCACAGGAATTCAGATGGTCGGATGAGTATGCGTTGAGCTTTCAGAAGCTTAGAATGCTTTGACTACGGCGCCAGTGGTTGTGTTTCCCACAGGTTCAAGATCCTACACGGTGTATTGTGATGCATCTCGTATTGGGCTCGGTGGAGTATTGATGCAGGATGGCAAGGTGACTGCATACGCGTCACGGCAGTTGAAGGTTCATGAGAAGAATTACCATGTTCATGACTTAGAGTTGGCAACCATTGTTCATGCGTTGAAGATTTGGAGGCACTCTCATTACGGTGTGTCGTATGAGATATTCACAGATCATCAGAGTCTACAGTATTTGTTCAAGAAGAAGGATATCAACTTGAGGCAGAGGAGGTGGTTGGAGTTGTTGAAAGACTAAGATATTACTATTTTGTATCATCCCGGGAAGGCCAATATGGTGGCCGATGCCTTGAGTAGAAAGGATGTGAGTATGGTTAGCCTTGCATATATTCAAGTTGGTGAGAGGCCGCTTGCAGCAGATGTTCAGGCTTTAGCTGTAAGGCCCCATAAAATTTTTCCTAAAAATCGGGGTTCTCTGATGCCGAGCTAGGCGTAGAGGTCAATAATAGTAGAAATTCTTTGTGGCGAGCTTCTTTTTGGATTGAATAGTTCGTTAAATAGATGAAGGAAAATATTTTGTAGAAAAAGCATTTCTTCGGCCCACTATGCGGTCGCAGAATCACTCTGCGAACCGCAGAATCACTATGCGGACCGCAGAATGGCCGCAGAGTGAGGCAGCCTTTTTGGCCAATTTTGAAGTCATTTTTGCATCCCATTATGCGATCGCAGATCTATTTTGCGGGCTTCACTTTTATCGCATATCCAACTTTAGGATTTTTCATGTGGGAGTTCTGCAGCGCATTATGCGATCGCAGAACATGTCAGTGGATCGCAGACTGGTCACAGACCGAAGCAGAAAAATGCCAGCGGCCGAGGGCAATTATACGGTCCATTTGCGGACCGCAGAAGAATTATATGCGACCGCAGATCTGTGTCGGGAATCCTATTTTCTCTTCTTTTTTTTAACCCGAGCCTAGCTCGTTAAAACACCTATCTTAGACCATTTTGAACCTATTTTCTGATATTTCTAGAGTGAGACAGAGCATCCTAGAGGGAGGAAATAATCTTCACCAAATTGTTCCTCAATTGTCACTTAAAACCTTGAAGATTATCAAGAGAGACACCTAATTCTTCTTCCTAATAGGTAAGATTTCATCACCCCCAGCTCTTAATTCCAAAATATAGCTATAATGGGCCATTAGTAAGATAATTCAAGGGGATGAGCATGATTACCTTGCATGCATATGTTCTTAAGGTACGTGGGGGAGTTGTAAATCAAATATAGAAAATAATGGGGAATGGGTTGGTGTAAAATTTCATAAAAAGGGCCATGAAACTTAATAAACACTTAGTGTTTGATAGAATGCTCAAGTGAGCTAGGATTATCATCGTTTTCCTAATTATGGGTTCAATTGTGCTACATGGCTAAAATAGATTGAAATTGCGAACATTACGGAACATCGTAAAGTTTTAAAGGGCTCAATTGAGGTATGTATGGCTAAACCTCCTTCTCCTTAGAATTAAAACCCCCGGTGTTTGTAAAATTGGTGTAAGTCCCCAAATTGATCATTCTAGAATTGACTATCCCAAATTTGTGTGCTAAATGATATATGTTCAATAATTGTAATAAATGCTTATCATGTCATCTTTCCCTTCGAGGATACGTGTAACAATGTGGAGTATGTGTTAAGAAAGGTTAAGACTTCATGTCTAAATCGAATAAAGGTTGTTGTGCCAATTTGTATGAATGACCTCTATGTGCTTGGGATTTTCCAACTCTTTCCCTTATGTGTACAAATACTTTACATGATAGGTCTTATTGATGTTGATGATAATGCTATGAAATGTGTAAAAGGGAAACTTAATTTTTAAAATACGGCCAAGTGACAAGAACGACTTAGTAAATGAGGCCACTTGTGACAATGTATCGAAAGATGGGAAAGAAATGTAAAGTAAGATGATTGATTGGAAGGATGATGTCTCAAATGATATGGCTTAGCCGATCGGGCCGTGATCGGACGCCAATGCGCACACATGGTGGTAATTGTGTTGGAATTAAGGACTGAAATTGTAGATATGGTTGATGTCTTATATGAGATGACCTAGCTGATCGGGTCGAGATCCGACTCCGTGTAATAACACGGTGGCATTGTGGATAGTGGCATATGGAATTAAAGATTACCAACCTAATAAGATGGAAATTGATTGAGAATTTATGTGACCCTTACTTGATGTTTTAGTATTGTTTGAAGCCCTTATTGAACTCATGACTACTTTTCCCCTTGTATTATTGTTCACTATATTGAGATGGTGTTTTAGCTTTAGATACTAGTACTATTCGACAGTACTAACGTCCCTTTTTCCGGAGGTGATACATCTTTAAATGGATGTAGATGGTTCCATAGTAGATAGTGTTGATCGCAGCTAGTGGCTCATCCTCTACTCAGCAGTCTTGGTGAACCCCATTTCATCCCGGGGTCATGTATTGTATCCCTTGTGTACATTCTTACCACGTTTTGAGGAATCTCCAGGGCTTTGTCGCCGGCATTATTATAACTATCTTTTTGTATCTTTAGAGACTCCGTAGACGTTACGTGGTTTGTGTGTGGGTGTTAGAAGGGTCAGACGGATTTTGTGTGCTTTAGAATCCTTTTCCACTAAAACGTAAAGTGTATGTATTTTGGGAACTTAACTATGATGTAGAAAAATGAAATGAAATGAATTAGTAATGTTAATGCATATGATCTTTCCACTGTTTAACTAATGGTTAACGCGCCTTCTCTTGATCATAAGTGAGTTGGGTAGGAAGTGTCTGACAGGCTTGCCCAACCGGGTTCACCAAATCGAGCACCGGTCGCGCTCCCCCGAGGTTGGGGCGTGACATTAGCCAACCAGTTCGTGAGGTTAGATGTTTTAGAGCCCCGTCGTGTGCTAGCTTGCACAATCGCTCGGTCTTCCTTGTATGAGTGCATTAGAGAGCGTCAGTATGATGATCCCTATTTGCTTGTCCTTAAGGACACGGTGTGGCACGGTGGTTCCAAGTAGTTTACTATTAGAGATGATGGGGGTTTTGCGGTTGCAGGGCCGTATTTGTGGGCATGATGTGGATGGGCTTCGTTAGTTGATTTCGGGGATTCTTAGGATCAGTTCTTGCCGCTTATAGAGTTTGCCTACAACAATAGCTACCAGTCGAGAATTTGGATGGCTCCCTATGAGGCATTATATGGGAGGCGGTGTCGTTCTGCAGTTGGATAGTTCGAGCCAGGGAAGAATCGCTTGTTGGGTACATATTTGGTTCACGATGCCTTGAATAAGGTCAAGATTATTCAGGATCGACTTCGCACCGCTCAGTCTAGGCAAAAGAGTTATGCTGATCGTAGAGTTCGTGATGTTTCATTCATGGTTGGAGAGAGGATATTGCTCTGGGTTTCACCCATGAAGGCTGTGATGAGGTTCAGAAATAAGGGAAAGTTGAGCCCTAGGTATATCGGATCCTTTGAGATTCTGAAGAGAGTGGATGAGGTGGCCTATAGACTGGCATTTCCACCTAGTTTGTCAGTTGTCCCTCCGGTGTTCCATGTGTCCATGCTCCGGAAGTATCATGTTGGTTCGTCTCATGTCTTAGATTTCAACTCGGTCCAATTGGACAAGGATTTGACTTATGAGGAGGAGCAAGTGGCTATTCTAGCCCGACAAGTCTGGAAGTTGAGGTCTAAGAGTTATACTTCAGTTCAAGTGCAGTGAAGAAGTCAGCCGATCGAGGCAGCCATGTGGGACTCCGAGTCGGACATGCGGAGTAGGTATCCACACCTTTTCACCAGTTCAGGTACTTTTCTATGTCCATTCGAGAACAAGTATTTGTTTTAAAGGTGGAGAATGTGATGACCCGGTAGGTCATTTATAATTTTACCCTTCATCTATGTATTCTGAGATCTTGAATAGCTCCGTTTAGCCTTCCTCAATTTGTGTGAACAGTCCATGTCCTTTTTTCGGAAGGTTTTTATAAGAAAATTGATGAAAATGTAAAATCGTGCCTTAAAACTCATTTGAGTTTACTACGGTCAATGTTTTGTGTAAACGGACTCATATTAGTATTCTAACGGTCCCGGTGGGTCTGTTTCATGATTTAAGACTTGAGTAATGCCCAGAAACAAATTCGAATGTTCCTAACTTGAAATAACGCAATATGTTGAAAACTAGCAATTTGAAAGTTTAAAGAATTCCTAAGTTTGACTGTAAGTTGACTTTATCTCTACCGGGTTCGGATTTCGGTTTCGGAACTTGGTATAAGTTCATTATAGTATTTATAACTTGTCTGCAAAATTTGGTGCTAAACTGAGTTGATTTGACGTAATTCGGACGTCCGATTGAAAAATTGCATGTTCTTAAGTTTCATTAAAAATTTCATTCGTTTTGGTGTGAAATTCATAGTTCTAAGTGTTATTTTGGTATTTTGATCATGCGAGCGAGTTCGTATATTTTTGTACTTGTGTGCATGTTTAGTTTGGAACCATGAGATCTCGGGTGAGTTTCGGACGCGTGGCGGGGTGTTTGAAAGAGTTAGGATTTTTGTTGATTTGTGCACAGGCCTCAAACCTCGCAATTTCAAGGTCAGGATCACATTTGCGTTAGTAGAGGGGCCTTATCAGGTTCGCATTTGCGAAAGGGTAGTGGGGTGGGCTAGTTTGCATTTACGATCAAGGGGTTGAATTTGCGGTTGTCCAGTGTTCGCAATTTCGAACCATTCATCACAATTGAGATTGAATAGAGATTGAGTGTCTTTGCATTTGCGAAGGGTTTCTCGCATATGCGGAGTTCGCATTTGCGACATCTGTGCCTGGAAGAAAAGAGGGAAAGAACGGGATTTTGCTCATTTGTCACAAACTCTCAACCTTAAACACCCTAGAGGAAATTTTTTCAAGATATTGTCTTCATAATTCATTGGCAAGTGACCTAATCTATTTCTTTTCAGTTACCCATTACATTTCATAAGTTTTCAACATCAAATATAGGATTTTCATGGAAGAAATTAGTGATTTGGGTAGAATTAGGGATTTTTATAAATTTGGGATTTAGACCTCGAATTGAGATCGAATTTCAAAACTAATTACATAATCGGGCTCAGGGGTGAACGGGTAAATGAGTTTTGGTCTAAATCTCGGGTTTTGACCAAGCAAGCATGGGGTTGACTTTTGGAAAAAGTATTAAGATCTTAACTTTATGTATTGTAATTGATTTTCCTGGCATAATTTGATGTTATTGAGTCAATTTTAGTTAGATTCGATTGGTTTGGAGGAGGATTTTAGAGGAAAGACCCCGATTGAGCTTTGATTTGCTTGCAGAGCGAGGTAAGTGTTGGGTCTAACCTTGATTTGAGGGATTAGGAACCCTTGAGTTATGTGTTATGTGAATTACATGTGTAGCGGCGTATATGCAAGGTGATGAGTGCTTATACGCCGACAAAGTAATTGTTTCCATGCTTTCCCGTATTGCATTAATTACTTTATTCCATGTCTTAATTGTTACATGATTTAGTTTCTTCCTATCCATTAAACTTGCTAATTCTCATTTATTATTCTCTTATTAAAATATTAGCTTCTTCCATGCTTCCATGATTAATTGTTACTTGACTTAATTGTCTTACTTGTACACTTTAAATGTCACCTATTTATCTTGCCTCGTTGCTTTGTATTAATCATAACATTTCTTGATTTGGTACGAGATTCCTTATGGTTTTGCTTTCGTATTCGTTAATTGTAGAGATTCTTGTGACTTGAGTTGCTGATTGATTACATTCATTGATTTTGTTTATGTATCGGGTTGCACGCCGCAACGGGTGGAATAAGAAAGGACTGAGATTGATATTGTGGGATCGGGTTGCATGCTGCAACGAAATTTATATGTGATTTTGATATGGTGAAATAAGGGAGGAACATAATATTGATTCTGATTATATGGTGGGATCAGGTTGCGCGTCGCAATGGATTTTACATGTTATTATTGATATTGATATGGTGAAATAAGTGAGGATTGTGTTTGTACGGTGGGATCGGGTTGTACGTTGCAACGGTTGAAATAATGGAGGATTGTGTTTGTATGGTGGGATCGGGTTGCGTGTCGCAACAGATTGTGTGTTTTGTATTCATATTTGTGTTGTGTTAGATTTCGATGCTCCATACGAGATTCTGAGTACTGGTGATTCTGGTTTTATCAATTCCGAGGATTGAGTTTATTTTCATAAGTTAACTGCCCTACTTTTCCCACGTTTCTTTCATGTTATTGTTATTATACTGCGTACAGGTTATTGTATGTGACCCACCTTAGCCTCGTCACTACTTCGTCGAGGTTAGGCTCGGCACTTATAGAGTACATGTGGTCGGTTGTACTCATGCTACACTCTTCACTTCTTGTACAGATTTGGAGTTGGTCTTAGCAGCGGTCAGTAGATTGCTCGGATTGATTGACGGATTAGAGACTTGAGGTACATCTGCTCGGCGTTCATAGCCCCGAAGTCCCCTTTTGTCTTATCCTAGCTGTTTATTTCATTTCAAACAGTTTTACTTTCATTCAGACCACTTCCTGTATTATTCTAGTCGCTCGTGCACTTGTGACACCAGTTCTAGAATTTTAGCTAGATATTGCGGTTGTTATGATTTTTCATACTCTGTTTCAGTTATTATAGTTTATTGGTATCAGTTAATTTAATTTGTTAAAAATGGCTATAAAATATTCTAACATTGGCTCGCCTAGAAAGTAAAATGTTAGGCGTCATCACGGTCCCGAGGATGGGAACTCCGGGTCGTGACATTTGGAGAAGCAGAAAAAAGTAGTTTCTCCCTAGAGGCACTTTTTTGAAAAGCACTATTGAAAAAAAATAATTAAATTTTTTTTTAAAAGTTTGGCCAAATTAATTAGTCTAACACAAATTGTTTCTCACCAAAAATATTTTTTTAAAAGCATTTTTGAGAAATTTTTGAGAAATTGATTTTTGGCTCGGTCGCTGAGGAACTCTCGAAGGTGACCTTTACTGATCAGTCCGGCTATCTCTTCTCGAAACTGTCTGCAATCCTCGGTCCTATGACCGTGGGTGCTGTGATATTCGCACACCAAGCTAGGGTTCCTTTGCGAAGGATCTGACAGTATGGGTTTTGGCCATCTGGTATCTTTGATTTTACCTATGGCTGATACGATGTCTGAAACATCAATGTTGAATTTGTACTCAGATAGCCGGGGTACCTCCACCGGCCCTGTTTGCCTGTCGAACCCGGCTTTGTTCACGAGTCCCCGGGAATTCTGACCTCGATCCATCTTTCGATTGTTACGAGGTATATTGCGCCTTGGAGTGTTTCTTCGATCTTTGATGTACGGTTGGTACCTTTCATTACTTGGCCTCGGTTCTCTTTCTGGTAACCTTGATTCCTTTGCTAAGAGCCTTCTAGGGTATACTGAGCCCGAGGGGGCTCCCAATTGGTTGTCCTCGGCCCTGATCTTTGACTGATACATGTTGTGCACATCCGCCCAAATTACGGCGGGATATTCAACCAAGTTTTGCTTTAGCTGCTTCGAAGCTATCAAGATCCATTCGTTCAAGCCCTGAGTGAAGGCCCGCACTGCCCAGTCATCGGAGACTGGTGGCAATTCCATTCGCTCCATTTGAAAGCGAGATACAAATTCCCTTAGTATCTCATTTTCTCTCTATTTGATTTTGAAGACGTCGAACTTCCTTGTAGCGACTTTGATGGCCCCGGCATGCGCCTTTATAAAAGAGTCTGCCAACATGGAAAACGAGTCTATTGAATTTGGGGGTAGGTTATGATACCACATAATGGTTCCCTTTGAAAGCGTTTCTCCAAATTTATTCAACAGGACGGACCCAATGTCGTCATCTTTTAAGTCGTTCCCTTTCACAGCACAAGTATAGGCAATAACATGCTCATTGGGGTCCGAGGTCCCATTGTACTTCGGGAGATCGGGCATTTTGAACTTCGTCGGGATGGGCTTTGGAGTCGCGCTTGATAGGAATGGCTTTTGCACGAACTTCTTTGCATCTACACCCTTCAGAATCGGGGGGCCACCCGGAATCTGATCGACCCTCGAGTTATAAGTCTCCACCTTTTTGTCGTTAGCTCCTATCTTCTTTTTGCATGATTCGATTATCTTTGTGAGGTCTTCGAGCATCTTCATAATAGTGGGGTCAGCTGCTAATCCGTCGTTGCTCGACCTTTCCGGCGCCTGCTCGACTCAAGGAGCCGTTTCCGATGGTGCTGTACTTAGGTTTTTTTATGGCTTTGTAGCTGAGTAATAGCCACTTGTTGCGCCTATTACATTTCGAAAATGGCATGAAGGCTAACTTCTCTTTCCTCTCGAGCTGGAGTTTTCTGTGCTTCATGTTGGTTTTCCCGTTGTGCACTTCCGTCGGTATGAGAACTTATATCAACATGTTGGGCGTTGCGTGAGCCAACATCCGTGGGGATCGGTGCTGGTGTCACCCCGGGGTTTTGCAGTGGTACACCGGCGCCTGAAACAGCTACACCATTCTCTGCATGATTCTCAGGACCGTTGCTTTCGTGTGCATTCACTGAGTTAAACATTTTTTGGCCTGAAATCTTCTTGTACAAGAAAAAGTGTGAAGAATAACTTGTGTTTTTGGAAAACCAGCACTAAAACAATCACTATTATTTTTAGCCCCACGGTAGGCGCCAAACTGTTTACCTTGAAAATGGTAATGACAATTATATTTGATTAAGTGGTTCTAAAAATATGTGATTTATTTTTATACTAGTTGTTAAGCAATAGATGTTAAATGTGAGCTAGGAGAATAAGATAAAAGTAGAGAAAAGCAGTGATATGCAACCAAGTTGTTACTAAACTGGGTCTCGAGCTGGCTGAAGCAGGGCCTCGAGGTCGAGCTATAAAGCTTAACAGAGGGCGGTCGGTGAAGGAATAACAGTATGGAGGGTCTCGAGGATAACCCTTTTTATGATCAATAATGAGCAATAAATGAAGAACAATTAATGAACACAATAAATGAAAAGCAATAAATCTGTATAGCAAATGTTGAGTATGTTAAGAAGGCAGAGAATATTCTTGTTGTATTCAATGTTCATGTCTCCAAAAAATGACAAGGATCCCCTTTATATAGGAGGGAGAATCCCAACATAGTACATGTGTAATTATTACAAAGAAATACAACCGGTACAGCCATTTAAAGGCTTGGTACGGACTTGTACTATTCTTGTAGACTTGGTCAGCTCTAGCCACGTGCCCTTGGGAATTTCTCGTCTTTCCACGATGGTCATCGATTTATACTGCACCGGGGTCGAGCATAATGAGCCTTCGATGCGCTTCCTCAAGGGATACACCTCGGGTTCGAGCAATGAATTCCATTTCGAACTCCTCGAGGTCAGTCATGGGGTACCACAATGGTCATAAAATCGGACTCCTCGATTTTAACCGTACACAATAATATAAAAGAAAAGAAAGGAAAAAATCAAGAACAGTTAAAAAAGAGAAAAGGGATAATAACACTTCTAAACGGAGCCTGAATACTTCATTTTTTTAGTCCAACCAAGCCAACCATAAATTATTCTAATTGAATTATTCTAATTGATAATAGTAATATGAATCCCCTCAAAAATTGAGCTAAGGAATTATGAGCAAATATTTTCGGAGGCTACTTGAAACTTGTAGTAATAAACCTTAATATAAGAACGAAAAGAAAAGAAAATATTTTGCACCACTATCAGATAAATTTAATGAAGAAGTTAGAATATGCAATGAATATGTTTCTACCACCATTGCCCTTACACGGAAATCTAACAATTTTCAATCGACTATACGAATTACGAAAGAAGAATCGATTTACATAATACCATTACTATGAATCAATTTATATCTTAACACTACTGGAAAACGGTTGGATATCGGTCGGAAATCACGTACTTTCCGATCAAAACTGTTGGTCGGAAAATTATTTTCGGTTGAATTCGTCGATGATTTCCGACTAAATTACTCGTAACGTTCAAAAGGTCAGACGACCAAATATTTTCAGATTTCCGACCAAAATGGTCGGAATTTATCGACCGAATCCGTCGTAATAATATAAATAAAAATAATTATTTATTTAAAATTAAATAATATAAATATATAATTTCCGACCGAATCGGTCAGAAACTACTAATTAAAAAATATATTTTATTAATTTCCGATGGAATCCGTCGATAACCTTTAAATATTATTTTTTTTAAACCGAGAGAATCGTTCGGAAATCTAGAAATTTTTGAAAAATCTGGGCAGCTGTCCGATTGGTTCTGTCGAGTCGGAATTTTCTGTAAAACTGGGCAGAATTCTGCCCAATTTTGAGCTACACCACCTGTCAGACATTACAACAACACCAACAACCAATCAACCATTAACCAACAATACAAATCATTAACATAATAAACCAACAATCTAAACCAAAATACCAACCATTAAGGGTGTGTTTCGTATGAAGAATGTTTTTCAATTTTTCCTTGTTTGGTTGGCCAAAATATTTTGGAAAACATTTTCCTCATGAACTCATTTTCCTCTAATTGGAGGAAAATATTTCCCCTATTAAGAGAAGGAAAAACATCTTCCAAAACTTCTTCTCAACCTTTCTCACCCCAATCGTCATCCCCACCAACGCCCCTCCCCCCAAACCCACTCCCACACCCCACCACCACCCACCCAACCCCAACCCCCCGCCCCATCCCCAACCCCCCGCCCCATCCCCACCTACCCACCCCACTCCCACCCTAAATAAAAATATTATTAAATCTATTTTCTTTGCATGTTATAGATAAAAAAAATCATTTCAACAAATGAGTATCTTTTTTCATGATATAAAAAAATATCTTTTTCAATTTAACTAAAAAAAATACTTTCTTTTCATGTAGAAAAAGTATTTTTTTTCATTTCAACAAAAAAAAATATTTTCTTTTCATGATGTAAAAAAAGTAATTTTTTTTATTTCAACAAAATGAGTATTTTCTTTTATTTCAATAAAATGAATACTTTATTTTCATGTTGCAGAAAGAGTACTTTCTTTTAAAACAAAAAAAAAGAGTATTTTCTTTTTAGTTATGGAGCACAAATTTCAACGTTATTTTTGCGTAAAAAATAAAGCATCACATTAGTTCATTTGGGTTTGTGTGTATTTTTAGGGACTTGGGGGTGGGGGGTGAAGAGAGTAGCATACTAAGATATTTTTCTAAAAAATATATTTCCTACTCTCTAATCAAACACTAGAAAATTCACCAACCAAACAAGGGAACCATGAAAATCCATGGAAAATATTTCCTTTGTACCAAACACACCCTAAACCTAATAATTTTGGGCATAAAAACATCCAAATAGTAGCCCACATTCAAGTTTTAAAACAAAACATAAAGTTGTCTCTCACAATCAAGTTTACCAATCAACCAAAACACCACTCCTAAACTACTACACATCAAATTCAGTTTGTTCATCCTCATCATCATATAAATCATGCACATATTTCCTCATAAATTTTTGCATCTTAATAATGTTTCGAATTGGGAGTCCAATCGTTGCTTCAAATCACGAATTTTCTTTCTCATATCTTCCATTTGTTCTTGATTTTGAAAAAGGGAAGAATTGGTTAAGAGTGGGTCTGGATGACCTATAGGTCGACGTACTCCAAGTCCGTAGACTCTGTCATTTTTTACTCCACCTGCTGCCTCTGTCCACAATGAAGACATGTCATCAGGTGTTGGTTGAGTTGAAGGAGGCTGAGTTTGTTGCCATTCTTCCACCCTTTTATGATAATCTTCCTGAAATGAAAACATAACTATTATGTAAACAAACTAATATTAATAAACTATAAATAATTATGAAATTAGTATTTTACATATGTGGCCGACGCACGCGTCTCCACCTAGTGTTCTCTTGTACCATCCTTCTTCTTTTTTTATGCATCTCCTCGAATACCTCAGCGTGGCTCATATCTCGCCCTCTTTACTTTTCCTTCATAACAAAAAGTATGAGTTAGACATTACAAACGTAAAATTTTATATGTAAAACTAAGAAAAATTTTATAAGTAATTACCAATTTTAGTTTATGGGCAAACTAATCGAACCTCCTGTGTGCAACGAGTCACCTTCACTAGAGGTACGGTTTGCCTTTGCTTGTTCACTCTTCGTCTTCCATTCTGCGGTTTTCCATTTCTCAAGAAGTTTATCCCAAACATCTTTTCTTAACCAGTCTGCATTTCACCGGCATTCCGAGCGGCGAACATAGTATCTTTAATCTGTCGAGCAGCGTTCTTCTCAAAAATACTATTATTGCATTTTGATGTTAAGGATGTCGTGTACACTTTGTTTGCAGTATAAAAAAGTAACATTAGATTAAGACGATAATTATTAAATAAATCTAATCAACTTTTACCCTAAATTGATTCCGCATTTGCTCTCTGATGCTGTACGATATTTGTCTCCAAGAATTCCACGGCTCATAATAAAATGGCTTCATAAAATCGACAACCAAATGTGTAGGCTGAAATGATGGAAAAACCCTGCATTAAAGTTAACATATATATAATTAATAAACATCTTAAAGTTTCAAAAGTTTTAATTATAAATAAATATTCCTTAATGTTAACATATCTAAAAGTACATTCAAAACTTTAAAAAAGTATAAGAACCTTCTTACCAATCCTCGTAGGGATGATTATCAATCGATTATAACTATCAAATTGTACATCCTCTCCAAGATTCTGCCTGTGTCTACTAGATGGTGCAGAAACATCACTAGATGTAGTTGGGCGAGCCTCCAATATCCAACCTAGATATGCTGGGAATGGATTATGATGATGGACTGGAAGATGATGGAGCAACAAAGGATGAACCATCATGCTGACTACCATGAGAGCCCGGTGATGCAGCAGCTGGTGAGCCATCATGCCGACTACCATAAAAGCTCGGGGATGCAGCAGATGATGAGCCAACATGTGACTACCATGAAAGCTCGGAGGTGCAGCAACTGCTGGTGAGCCAGTATGCTGACTACCATAAAAGTTCGGGGGTGCAGCAGCTGGTGAGCCACCATGCTGACTACCATAAAATCCCGGTGAAGATGATCGCATAGAAGGTGTGGGTAAAAAGTTAAAAACAATGTTAATTTGACTTCCTTTTGCAAGCATAGAATAATACTGAACTGAAGTCAACTGAGGAGGATGAAGAAGAGGAGGACTCATATTTGACATACTTGAGGAAGTTGGAACATATTATTTTTTCTTTTTAGATTTCACCTTTTCCTTCCCCTTAGATGTCATATATGTAATATAATCATAATAAAATACAAAACAAAAAATACAACAAGTGACAGTAAATATAAAATAATTATTCTACAAATTAAATGACTAAAGAAATAAATAAACAATCTAACAAGTCATAAAAATATAAAATAATTTTGCAGCATAATAGAGAATTGAAGGAATAACATAAAATATTTAACATATCATAAAAAAAACATACAATAATTCTTTCAATATCTTAAATTATTGAACGAAGAACAACCTAAAAAACAAGAACAAGTCAATCAGCATCGCTATCTTCATAGTAATCGTCTAAGTCTTCATCATCACATGTTTCACTTTCATATAGTAATTCTTCCTCATTACGTGTTTCATGTTCAACACCTCTATTTTCGTCCTCATTTGGTCCAAGGATAGAAGGATCAAATTCTCCATATATCCCTTCATTATGCTACAATTCATCCGCTAATTCATCATCCGCTACTGATTCACCATTTGAAATGTCATTTTAGTACGCCACATCTAATGCATCTTCGACTACCACTCTACCCACGAGCTTTGTTTTCAAAACTACCCGTCATGCAGACTTGTTCTTGCTCAAAGGTTAAGGAGCATAATACACTTGTTTCACCTTTTGTGCAATGATAAAGGGATCATAAAATCTAAACTGCCACGTGTGTTTAATTTCAACTATTTTGTACTGAGAGTGAACCTTTGTACCTCTATTCGGTGTTGGATCATACCATTTACATCGAAAGAGTACCAACTTTTTCTTCGGCCAACCTACAGTATACTCCAATTCCAAAATCTCCTTAAGCACACCATAATAATCAATATCCTCATCACCTTTAATCCACACCCCACTATTGTTGGTTTTCTTTCCATTAGACCATTCTTCTGTGTGAAACTTGTATCCATTGACCAAGTATTTAGACATCATTCTAACTCTAGGGTCAGGTCCCAGCTATATCACGTAAAAATGGGTCATTAATACCATTAATTGGATCATGAACCTATATATATAATTAATATAATTTAGAATTTTAAAAATGCATATAATTAATTTACATATAATAAAAATCATGTTAAATAATAAGTAATACTTATAAATTCTTTAAACCACTCTGAAAACTTGGGATAAATAACAGCTAGCCCATATGTACCCACAAACTAACTGCCATTATAGCATTTATTAGTTAAATTAGTGGTAGATCCAATATAAAATTCCGTAATATATATGAATATATACTTACCTATAATAAAGTTGGACCCCAGGGCAATTCAACAATACATGTGTTGTAGCTGACTTTAGCTCCATATCAGACAACCTTCACTTTGGACTATTTTTTGGACCTCCTTTACCTAATTGATTAAAAATGAAAAATGATGGTGCCAAATGATCGATTTCGCCTCCATCGTCATGCCGATTTGGTCTATTTCTCAAACATGGCACATCATGTTCAAAATAGTATGAACAGAAATAAGATGTTTCTTTAGCCGCATATGCCTCGCATATCGAACCTTCAATTCTTGATCTATTTTTTATGGTCCGTTTACATTTGCCAATAGTTCTACATAGTGTTATTTTTAGACGAAACAATCTTTAAAGCAAATACAAAATTTAAATGATTAAATTTCATTACCTCTCGAAGGGATACATCTATCTACATTGAACTGGCCCTCCAAGTCGTGCCTCTTGTGCAAGGTAAATTGGAAGATGTTCCATTATATCAAAAAAATCAAGAGGAAAATTTTTTTGCCAGCTTGTTTAAAGTTAAGATAATGTTACTCTCCATATAAATTAAGTTCTCCACCCTCAATGTGCTAGAACACTGAAACATCAACTTATCTCTGTAATCGATTTTCATATTCGATCAGGCAATGTAGAACGCAATAGGCATCAACGCTTCTATGAAAGTATGACAATCGTGGCTTTTCATTGACGCCAACTTCCCTTCTTTCATGTCAACACAATTGGATAAATTTGATGCGTACCCATCAGGCATCCTCAAATTGTTAACCCAACTACAAATCTCTCTTCTCTCATCCAAGGTGAACGTGTAACTGGCTTTGGGCTTCTAAATCTTGTTGTTAAAGTATGTCAGATACGACTCACTTTGCCTACAATATTCCTTTAAGTCCATCCTAGCCTTCAAGTTATCTTTGGCCTTGTTAGTAACATCCATAACAGTGTTAAACAAGTTGTCAAAAAAATTCTTCTCGATATGCATGACGTCCAGATTATGCGGAAGAACATTGTGCTTTCAATAAGGTAATTCCCAAAATATGCTTCGTTTAGTCCAATTATGTGTGACACCATAACCTGGTATCTTAGATGGTAGAGACTCTATTACTTTAGGCAAATCCCTTACTCTATTCCAAATTTCTTCTGAATACAAGCAGGCCGGTGGCTCCTCAAAATCAGTTTGATTCTTCATAAACGCGCTTGTATCTCGCCTAAATTCATGATTCATTGGCAAGAATCTACGGTGGCAGTCGAACCATGTATTTTTACCTCCATGTTTCAAAGTAAATACTTTTGTGTCTTCCATACAACAAGGTCAAGCTAACTTTCCAGTAGTGGACCACCCGGACAATATTCCATAAGCAGGGAAATAATTTATAATCCACATCAAAGCAGCATGCAATCTGAAGTTTTGTTTAGTTGACATATCGTATGTTTCCACACCTTGATGCCATAATAATTGTAACTTATCAATCAAAGGCTGCAAGTACACATCAACCAAACTTTTCTGATTGCGTTGACCTAGAACAATACAAGTTAGAAACAGATATGGACTTGTCATACACAACTCGGGCGAAAGATTATACGGGGTAACGAACACTGGCCAACATGAATATGGTGCGGCAGAGACAGCAAATGGAGTAAATCCATCTGTGCATAATCCCAACCTAATGTTTCTTGGTTCACTAGCAAACTCGGGAAACACCCTATCGAAATGCTTCCACGCTTCTCCATATGACGGATGGCAGAGAATACTAGGTGGCCTTCCGTGTTCGTAGTGCCATCTCATATAAGGAGCAGAGATCATCGATGCATACAACTGCTTTAACCTAGGTATAAAAGGTAAGTAATGCATCGCTTTAACTGGAACTTTCTTTTTCATATTGGCATTTGTGACTTCCATAAAACGAGGGTGATTACAAAATTTACAGTTCTCTAGAGATGTGTCATCCTTATAGAATAACATGCAACCTTTCTCACAACAATCAATTCTCTCTGATGAAAGACCCAACTTAGAAACCAATTTCTTAGCAGTGTAGAGATCTTTTGGTAAGTCAATGTTACTCGGATTAAGTTCATTCATAAGCCCAATAATAGAATCCATGCCTGCTTGGAAAATAGAACTATCCGATTTAATACTTAGCAATCTAACTGCAATAGACAACTTGGAATGCACTAAGCCTTCATACAATGGACGACTAGCTTCCTCTAATTGTTCATAGAAACGCTTAGCCTCATCATTTGGTTCGGATTGAACCCCAGGAAACATTCCAAAAGCATCCCTCATCATTTCATTATATCGAGAATTTTTAATATTACGCTCCGCAATGGGGATACCCTCACCATCAAAAGAATTATGAAAGTTAACATCATCTAAACTAGCATGATTCTCCTCGTGAACAGTCGATATGCAATAATTTTCTACAAACCCTTTCTTGTATAGATGAACTTTAACTTCGTCTGATTTCAATAACTTAACACACTTATATTTCACACAAGGACACATAATCCTTCCTCCAATAAGAAAATCATCAAGTGTTTGAGCCTTAGCAATAAATTCAGCAACCTCTTCAATAAATTCATCCCTCAACCCTGCACGATTAGGATGATTCCTATTATACATCCATCTACGACGCACAAATTCCATCTACACAAATAGAAATCTAGAAATGAGATATTTAAAACAATTTGATTAATTTAAGCTGGTTACAAAGTTATACTCTTTCAAAGGTTCGTTTTAGATATAAACATATCATTGTGTCAAAACACTTGAATTGATATATTTTATTTTTTAAATTAATATTTTTTATCACTCGAAATCTCATATTAATCCCTATTTTAAATAATATAAGTATTTAAATATAATGATTAAATTTGAATAGCTTCTTAAATGTTCATGTAATCCAAATTAATTAATGATTTATCAAACAAAAGAAGTAGTCGTTATTAATTAACAATTATTTAAACTATTGAATTCAAATAGAATATAAAAACTAAGGCATTTAATTTAAAGAGCATAATTTATGATGAATTCAAGGGAATACCAAAACTAAAACTAAGAACAAGGGAATACATCACACATTTCACAGATTATATGCCAAAACTAAATTATTACAAAATTAAAAAAAACAGAAAAAACTCCAAACAAAAACAAAAAAAAAACAAGAAAATAAGCTATAGGCTATATATGGGGTGTATACCTAAAGGAAGGAGAAAAAAGAGGGCGAGGGAAACTTACCTGGCAGTGGAGGGTCATCGCCGGTGGAACTGCAGCGGGGCGATGTCGCCAGTGGAGAATTTGTGAGGGGAGGTTTGAGTGTGTGAGAGAGAAGAAAGAAAAGAGGGAAAGAAAAAAGAAAGGAGTCAGGGGTTTTAATACAACATTTCGACCGATTTGGTCAGAAATTAGGTCAAATGGTCAAACCTCGTTTTGATACAACATTTCGACCGAATTGGTCGCAAGTTTTTATTTATTTATTTATTTTAATTATTTCCGACTGAATTGGTCGCTAACTGTTACGCGGTATTATTCGCCAAAATTTACGACAGATATAGACGGAATATCGGTCGTAATTATTATCAAAAATTGGAAAATATATTTTTATAACTTTAAATTAGTCGGGATCGGTCATACGAACTCTTTGTATCCAAAATATTCAAATGATTATTATAGTTAGACAAAGCAGCTTGGAGGCCTTTAGAACTTGTTAGTGGCCAGGATTATTATAATTTGCACACTTTTACCCATCCTTAGCAATGCCAAATGACATATAGATAAATCCAAATTTCCTTGCAAATGTCTCGCATAATATTCGTAAGGATACAGAGTTCATGCTATTAGTGTAAATCCGCGTTTAAATGTCACATACTAATATTTCATTTAGACATGTTTATTCTTCGGAGGAAAGTTTTGGAGCAACGATCAAGTTGTTTTCGTGTGACATATAGGTTAAGGGTTCGAGTCATGAAATCAGCCACTGATACTTGCATTAACGTAAGCGACCTATATCACACTCCTTGGTCGTGGTTCTTCTTTGATCCTACTTGAACGCGAGATACTTTATGCACTAGACTGCTTTTTTCTTACGGTATTTACTGTTCTTACTTCTAAATATTAAATTTTTGCTTGATTAGTTTGAAGCTTGAGGCATTGACCTGAACAATTTCCGTACATCTCTCATCTCAGAGATAAGAAGAAGCATTCAAAATAAACTGCTTGGTAAGCTATCTGACGCATGAAGAAGACATTTGTCATTGGAGTTCATTTAGAAAATTGAAACAACCATAAAATAGTCAAGCAATTGTTTTGAATAATGAATATAAAAATTCAGAATTAAGCATTGTTATTGAAGTGTAAAAGATTCTCTCTTTGGATAGATTCAATGAGTCATATATCCCCTACATATTATCCAGCCACACACCATGAATCTCCTTCATTTCATTGATTTAGCACAACTCTCCAAACCTATAAATAATTTGATATATATGATGCATAATAATTCACATTTTTCATTACTCAGCCACTACTTATCAACTTTGTATGGCCAGCTTGTTCTTAACCTGCTCATCCTTAGCTAAAAAATTATTTTGTTAATAGGACAAGGATAATTTTATGAGAAATGAATAAATGCTTGTACGTAGAAATGATGAAACCTTAAGTATGCCATTTGCACTGAGTTTGTGCATGTCATGTATAATTTTTAATAACATTTTATAAACCGTGAAAGATAATCTTTTTTCTTTGTGAGAAAATTTAAGATTAAGATTTTCGATTAAATTGACCAATGTGTATAATTCCTAGCTATCCGTCCTTCATTTCGAATTCTAATAAGTTACTATACCATTTTTTCTAAATAGTATTATTATTTTAACTATAACTCACTCTTATATATTCGATAGGAAAACTGAAGTAATTGGCCAATAGAAATATTTTGCGACGTTTAAGGAACAATTACTATAAAACTTGGAGCCTAAGAAAACTCTTTGGTGACCCCTATGAGATATGATGGATGAAATTAAAATATGAAATGAATGTTTTACTAACACTATTTCCCTTTCGTGTAAAACTAATATTTTTTTTAATCTACAAATATTAAAAAAGGAACTAGCATGGCTAATGTCAACAACTGTGTTTACGCTTATCGGATAACGATTAAACTTATAAGTGATTTAAAGACACATGATTACACCTAATATCAATCGATAAATATGATGATTAATAGAAATTAACAGCAAAATAAAGCGAACCAGTATGAAAGTGCAATTTGATCCTCGAGCTTGACCACCCTCGAACCAACTGAGAATGTATTTTAAAAGTATGAATTGTACTGAAGAGTAAGAGAATTTAAGAGAGAACAATGTTGAATTGCTTTGATATGCGAGAGTTAAATGGTTACAAATGATTAGAACCCTCCCCCCCCCCCCCCCCCCCCCCCCCCCCCCCCTCTCTTTATATAGTATAGGAATTTCACTTATGGTACAGTTCTAATTACATAAGAAAATCTGATGATTAGCTAAATGACCGTTCTTGATTTGATCTGTTCCGAAATTTCCGCCATGATCTTTAACCGGTTATGGATATCTCAGCTTTCCGTTAATGCGCTATCTTCGGTCTTGCTCGATGTCTGTCCTGTTTGGTCTCGATCATCATTGGTCTCGATCTTGATTAATACTTCGAATCCCGAGTTCGGTACCTCCTATTCATGTCTTGGTCCGATGTAATACGGGGTCGATCCTTGAGCCACTATCCTGGTCTCGGTCAATCAACAAAATCGGATGAGCCCGATTTTAATCGTATACAGATAGCCCCCTCATTTTTTGGAGTGTAATGACAAGAAACGAGTTGAGTCTTCGATCTTTACCCCGATTTGTCACGACGTCATCACCGTGACTTAAGCGATAGAAGTGACCGAAACGTCCTGTCGGTACAGTTCTCCAGGTATTTAATATGTGTCAGTTGATGGTCGGCCACCAGTAGTTTTGAACCGTCACCATAAAACCCATAAATAGGCCTCTTTTCCATTGATTCAAACTTTACTTTCAATCTCTTCTGCTCTAGTCCTCAGGGGGTGCATCATCATTTCTGATTTTAAGATCGACAAAACTTCGTCGGTCCCCGGTCGGTGCGAGCCGGTATCGAGATACATATGCTCGATATCTGAGAACTTCCTCAAACAAGTGAAGAAAGATTGTAACTGGAAAGGCAAAGAAGTGGTTATACCGGCCCCCGAAGAAGACATCACTACCCATGTGGAAGGTGTTTGAGTGTTTACACTTACTCTTTTACATGGGTCCCCTCGATCTAGTTATTGTGGACTTCTGCCAAAAATAACAAGTGATCTTAGGACAAATCCACACCTCCTTTTGGAGGATTGTTATATTGCTATGATTTTTTGTGAGCAAAATCGACGGTCTCCCTTTTACCCTCAATCACCTTATTAGGTTGTATAGCCCCCGACTCTACCGAGGTGGACTAATAAAACTTCAGCTCCAGGCTACCAAGACACTTATTTCGAGTATAGATGAGGACAAAGACCAGGGTTGGATGGGTCAATTTATCTGAGTGAGGACTCGAATCTGATTTCGACTGAAAGCATGTCGTTCCCCGAGAGATGGAAACGTAAGTATGATTTATCAGTTTCTGCATGTTAATGTCATTTCTTCACTTTCTCTTATCGATGTTCCTTTTTCGGTGCAGCTGTTGCTTGGATGCTGGGCGCGGTTCCTCATCCCGATAACTGGGTCAGGAGCCAGGTCTCGACCTCAACATATGTTGAGCGCGCATGGTGCGATTTATCGAAGAGCCGATGGGAAGCCAAGAACCACGGTAAGCCTTTTTCCGGTATATAACGATTTGATTAAAATATTCCTCCAAAATTACTCAATTTCTTCTTCTGCAGGTCTCGGAAAAGATGCAGTCATGAGGCCCCCATCTGGTGAAGAAGAAACCCTGTTCCCCGTTCCGAAGAAGGCAAAAGAGAGCAAGAGGAGGAGGACATCAACCTCCGAGGGGCCAAAGCCTAAGAAGAGAGTGGCTAGTAATCCAAAAAAGAACATCATCCCTTTGTCTGGGGAGTCAATTCAACTCCTAAGGGAGGCAGAGGAGGAATAAGAAGAAGAAAAATAAGATGACTCCGGGCTGGTGGCCCGAGTAAAGGCAAATACCGAGGTTCAAAAGGCCGCCGAGCTGGTAGGAAACAAAAACATTTTACCCTGAGCTGATGGGGCTCGGTAAGATACTTGGGTGAAGTCCCCGAGCTAGCAAAGGCTGAAGGTGCCTCACCTCGAGGTGAAAAGGCGATGGAAACGGTTGTGGAGGCTGGTCATGAGGCTCCTCGAGATGGAGAGAATTCCCCAAGAGACCCTTTTGGGGTTATAGAAATTGGAGACTCCCCGTCACCCCCTTCTTTTTCCGAGGAGATAATTCGGGAGGCTCAATCCATGAAGACTCCTTACATAGAAGGAGCCCACTTAGGGGGGGGGACCCTTTCCGTGGTTATTTCACTGGGGTCAAAGATATTGCTGGCCTTAGTGACTTAGAGATTCCGAGGAAGAGTTCGAGTGGAACTTCTTCGGGCTTCAGATTGACCAACCAGTTTCCGGCCCCTAATGTCAATCCCGGGTGCAAATGGGAAATAATTATCTCAATCCCATAGGATGCACGGGGTTTTGTCGCCCCCGTAGGGGTGGCTAGTTATCTTCAGGGCCTAGTCACGGAGAAGGACCAAGCTCTAATGGACGAGGTGGGAGCACCGTGTCTCTTTAACGAGGCCCAGCAGGCTCTAAATCGGGTAAGCTCCAACTCATTTTGTAAATACTAGTTTTCATACTTATGTTCTTCTCTTATTGTCTAACTCTTTTTCTTTTATTCGTGTAGGCCTCGGTGCTTCATCATGAAGACTTTTCAAGGTCTCGAGGAGAACTGGGCCGATATGAGTCCGAAATTCAAGGGCTCACTGAGGAGAAGAACACCCTCAAGCTTCTAAGTGAGCAGATAGAAGAAGAAACCAGGGGCTTTAGAGCTGAGTTAGCTGAGGCTCAGAAGTAACAAAGCAACCTGACCGAGCAGGTAATAAACATCTTAGAAGTTTATGGCATCGGTTCAGGCGTGACGGCTAACAGTTCGATCTCACAGGTCCACCAGAAGCTCGAGATGATCGGGAAACTTCGTGAAGAAGTATATGTGGTGAAGGAGGAAACCATAACATGGAAGCAGAATATGAACCGTTTTGCCTTGGAGAAGGAGGCTGCTTGAGCTCAACTAGCCTCGGCTGAGAGTCATCTCCAAAGCTTGAAAGAGAAAAACTTGGTGCAGACCAAGAAAATCAAGGAGCTTCAGACTCAGTTGGGTTTAGTGACCTCCAATCGGGAGAAGCTGTCCACGGAGCTTGCAGCGGCCAAATCTGAGGCCGAGACGGCCAAGGCCGTTGCTAAAGAAATCGTAGCCATTTACTGGTCCGACGCCGAAGCTTATTAAGATCGATAAAAGGAGGTTGTCGATGCCTCTAAAATTCAAGCATACTGGGTGGCCGAGCATGCCAAGTGCCAGTCTCGGAGGGAGACTCTCGAGGAGATCCATGTTCGTGGTTTCGATCTTACTGTTGAGATTGAAAATGCCAAAGGGCTTGAAGTCGAAGTCGAAGCATTGGCCTCTCTTCATGACGATGATTTTGGGAGCATGAGTGGGCCCGAGAGCGGAGAAGACCCCGAAGGTGAAGATGTTGCTCCTGGAGAAGATTAGACAACTAGGATTTTTCCTTTTTGAACTTTTGTATAGGATCTTGATCAGGCCACGTGGCCCTTGTAAATAACTTTACACATATATATATATATAAAGATCTTTTTTTCCCTTTTCTTCTTGTCTTTAATTCATTACTGCCTTATGAAATTTTAGTTTCATTTATGCCTTATGAAATTGCATTCATAGGTTCGAGGCTTAGGCAATTTGAACGAAGCCGGACTAGTATAGTTTATACAATCGAGTGAGTGATTGCTCAAACTCGAAGTAGGGTAACCCTTGTTTTAATTGAGTGAGGATGATTTCTCAAACTCGAAACAAAAGATGGCCCTTAGGCTTTTGTATCAGGCCGATATGGCCTTTGTAAAAGAATGGTTTTTTTCCTTTTTTCGGCTTGAAAAGTTTATTGTTATAAAAAATTTGTTATACCTTAGCACGAAATAAGGAATTGTTCAGGAGTTCGAACAATTTTGTACCCATTAGGGTTTTCGAGGCTCGATATTATCAAAGCCCTTTGTATGTTTTGTAATGCCTTAGCACGAAATAAGGAATTATCCGGGAGTTCGAACGATTATGTACCCATTAAGGTTTTCGAGGCTCGATATTAACGAAGCCCTTTGTAATTTTGTTAAGGGTAGAATCTTTAACCGGTTTGTGAAAGTATTCAAAGGCCTGTTTTGTTACGGAGTTTGGACATCTCCGAACCGTGTTAATTCGACCGTAGCCTTTTATTTGGGACTTGCCTCTTAGGCTTATTTTCCCGTTTCACTTCGAGCTTGCCCGAAGTGTCAGTCCCCGAGTGGGGTGGTCGTGGCCTATAAAATTCGAGCGTTGCCTTTAAGGTCTTATAATCTCAAAGTTTTGATACTTTGACCTCATCTATTTTCAGACGGCAGTCCCCGAGTGTGAGGTTAGTTGTTCGAACTTCTGTTATCATTGGCCCTTAATCCTGTTTTCACAATAGATCGAGAATATGTAATTGTAAAGTATAATTTTTATAAGACATAAGATATTGGGAAGGAAAAATACTTCTCTTAATATATAATTATACATGCGTACATGTTTGATGTCGGGGCTCGAGCAACCTATATGGTCACGCTTTATACGACCGTTTGGCCTTTACAAAATTTACCTATCAGACCCCCGGTGTCACGAAGTAATTTCCTTGCAACAAAAGTTGACATCCGAGGGTGATGCCTCCCAGTATTCGAGGTTAATTGTAAAGAAGCATCGGATACTATTGAGTTTCTCTAAGTTAGCACGAACAATGGTTGCCTCGTTAAAAACCTCGCGGGAAAAACCCATTTGGGACAAAAATCGATCTAAGGGAAAAAGAGTTCAACGCGTGCGTTCAGATCTAAAGACTTCGTGTTGAAGAATCCATCACCGTCCCTGATCAAACACCTGCAATTGGTTAGTTTGAAATACAAATTAAATGGAAAGGTCGTGCCTTAGCAGTAGTATCGTTTTAGGAGCGATACGTTCCAATTGTTTGATAATTACTCGCCGTTCATTGTGCCGAGCTTGTAAGATCCTTTACCAATGATGTCAAGGACCTGATACAGTCCCTCCCAATTTGGACCTAGTTTTCCTTCATTCGGATTTTGAGTGTTGAGGGTGACTTTTCTTAGAACCAGGTCCTGATTTTAAGATGTCGAAGATTGGCTCTTCGATTATAATACCTTTCGATTCGCTATTTTTGTGCTGCCAATCGAACGAGGGCAGCTTCTGGTATTTAATCCAACAATTCTACGCTTATTCATGGCCTCATGATTCAATTCTTCTATTGCATATCGAAACCTGAGGCTAGGTTCCCCTACTTCGACCAGGATAAGAGCTTCATCACAATAGACTAAAGAGAACGGTGTTTCCTTTGTACTAGATTTCAACATCGTGTGGTACGCCCAAAGAACCTCGGGTAGTATCTCTCTCCATTTCCCCTTAGTGTCGATTAATCTCTTCTTGAGATTTGAATGATGGTCTTGTTGGTTGATTCGTCTTGTCCGTTCCCACTAGGATGATATGGTGTTGATAGAATCCTTTTAATCTTATGATCCTCGAGAAATTTAGTCACTTTGTTGCCGATGAACTGCTTTCCATTATCGCACACAATCTCGGCAGGCACCCCGAACCAACATATAATGTGGTCCCAAATGAAGTTTATGACTTCTTTTTCTATGACTTTCTCGAAAGCCTGTGCTTCAACCCACTTAGAAAAATAATCAGTCAAATAAAATAAACTGAGCTTTACCTGGGGACGATGGGAAAGGGCCGACGATGTCTATCCCCCATTTCATGAACGCCCATGAGGATAAGATCGAGTGAAGTTGCTCCCCGGGCTGGTGAAGCATACCTTTGACATTTGTCGCACTTTAGAACGAACTCTTTTGTATCATTTTCCATATCGGCCCAATAGTACCCTGCTCTGATAACTTTGTGAACCAAAGACTCGGTACCGGAATGATTTCCACAAGTGCCTTCGTGAATCTCCCGTAGGACATAGTCGGTGTCTCTTGGTCCCAAACATATCTCCAATGGTCCATCGAACATTCTCCTAAACAGTGTTCCATCATCGGCCAAGGTGAGCCACGCTGCCTTTGTGCGTAGAGCCCTTGACTCCTTCAGATCTGATGGGAGCTTCCTGTTCTTTAGGTATTCGATGTACTTATTTCTCGAATCCCAGATCAGACTTGTAGAGTTTATTTCGGCATGACCTTCTTCGATCACTGATCTCGAGAGTTGTACGACAGTCCCCGAGCTAAGTTCGTCATCTTCAACTGATGACCCCAAGTTTGCAAGGTCATCGGCCTCGCTATTCTGTTCCCGAGGTACCTGTTGTAAGGTCCACTCTTTAAACTGATGTAGAGTTACCTGTATTTTGTCCAAGTACCTCTGCATTCGGTCTTCTCGGACTTATAAAGTCCTGTTGACTTGGTTTACCACAAGTAGGGAATCACATTTGGCCTTGATGACCTCTGCTCCCAAACTTTTAGCCAGCTTGAGACCTGCAATCATGGCATCATAATCGGCCTCATGGTTAGTTAATTTCGAAGTTCTGATAGATTGTCTAACTATATTACCCGTGGATGGCTTCAAAATGATGCCCAATCCGGACCCCTTCACATTCGAAGTGCCTTCTGTGAAGAGGGTCCACACCCCCGACGATGTACCCGATTTTAATAATAGTTCCTTTTAGACCTCGGGAACGAGGGCTGGCGTGAAGTCGGCCAGAAAGTCTACCAAGATTTGAGACTTGATGGCCATTCGGGTTTGATACTCGATATCATACCCACTGATCTCGACGTCCCATATGTCCAATCGACCCGAGAGTTACAACATAAATTGTGTGACATTGGAAATATGGTTTTAATTTCCTAGAGGCTCTTATTAAGGCAAGCGCTAATTTTTCTAAGTGCGGGTATCTGGTCTCGGCCTCACCTAAGGTCCGACTAACATAGTAAATAGGGAATTGCGTACCTTGCTCTTATCGAACTAGGACCCTACTTATCGCTATTTTCGAGATTGCTAAGTATAAGTAGAGTTGCTCATCTGTTTTCGGGGTGTGAAGTAGTGACGGGCTTGACAGGTATTGTTTTAGTTCTTCTAAGGCTTGTTGGCATTCCGGGGTCCATGCAAAATTACTCTTCTTCTTAAGCAATGAGAAGAATTGGTGACTTCTATCTGGGACCTCGAGATGAATCGTCCTAAGGAGGCTATGCGCCCCGTTAACCTTTGTACGGCCTTGACATTATCTACGACTGTGATATCTTCAATGGCTTTGATTTTATCGGGGTTGATCTCGATCCCCCAATTTGATACCATGAAGCCGAGGAACTTGCCCGAGCCGACCCCGAACACACATTTCTCTGGGTTGAGCTCCATATTGTACTTTCTTAGTATGTCGAAGGTCTCCTGCAAATATGTCAAATGGTCATCTGCTCGCAAGGACTTAACTAACATGTCATCGATATAAACTTCCATTGATTTTCCTATTTGTTCTTTGAACATTCGATTTACTAGGCGTTGATAAGTTGCACCAGCCATTTTTAGTCCCAACGGCATTACATTATAACAATAGGTGTTGTATTTAGTGATGAACGAAGTCTTTTCCTGGTCTTTTGGGTTCATCTGTATTTGATTATACCCGGAGTAGGTATCGAGAAAACTGAGAATCTCATGGCCGACCGTGGCCTCGATCATATGATTGATATTCGGAAAAGGAAAATAATCTTTAGGGAATTCTTTGTTCAAGTCTTTATAACCTATGCACATTCTAAGTTCATTTTCCTTCTTAAGGACTACCACGCGTTTTCTAACCATTTGGGATATTTTACTTCCCGAATGGACCCTATTTTGAGAAGTTTGGTTACCTCGTCCTTGATCAATGCATGCTTAACCTCGGACTGAGGCCTTCTCTTTTGCTTTACTGGACGGAACTTCGGATTGAAGATCAATCGATGGGTAGTGATGTCCAGTGGAATCCCTTTCATATCGATGTAGGACCAAGCAAAGAAATCCATGTTATCTAAAAGGAATTTAATGAGCTTTTTCCTGAGCTTGGGAGTTAACCTCGTGCCAAGGTATACCTTTCATTCGGGCAGGTACTCAATCAGTATAACTTGTTCCAGCTCTTTGACCGTAGATTTTATGGCGTCAGAGTCATTGGGAATTATGAAAGATCCGGGAATCCAATGCTCATCATCTTCATCTGACCCCTGCTCCTCTGATTGGGTCGAGGCTGGTACCTATGGTTGCTATTTGGCCTCTTGTTTTCCCTTCGAATCTGATTCTTTTGTTGATGAAAGTGCTGAGATCGGTATCACCTCGTGGACTGCGAACATCTCCTTGGCGGCAGGTTGCTCCCTGTACACCTTTTTTACTTCTTCCGGTGTTGGGAACTTCAGAACTTGATGAAGGGTCAAAGGTATTGCCCTCATGTTGTGAATCCAGGGTCTTCCGAGTAGGGCGTTGCATTTCATATCGCCCTCGATCACATGAAGCTTTGTTTGTTGAACGGTCCCAACTACGTTTACTGGCAAGATAATTTCATCTTTGGTAGTTTCACTTGCCATGTTGAAGCCGTTAAGAACCCGAGTTGCGGGCATGATTTGATCCTGTAGGCCAAGCTGCTCCACGACCCTCGATCGAATAATGTTGTCCGAACTTCCTGGATCAATCAAAACACGTTTAGCTTGAATTTTATTCATAAGGACAAATATTACCAGTGCTTCATTGTGGGTTTGTGAGATCCCCTTTGCATCCTCGTCATTGAAAGACAAGGTTCCTTCCGGCATATAGTCTCGAGTTCGCTTTTCCCTGGTGAACTACACCTTGGTGAGCTTGAATATGGGTCCCTGTGGAATATCGACCCCACCGATGATCATGTGAATCACGTGTTGTGGTTCTTCCTTTTTTCATCCTTGGGTATGAAGTGATTCTTAGCTCGGTCGCTCAAGAATTCTGAAAGGTGACCCTCGTTGAACAAACGGGCTACCTCCTCCCTTAGTTGTCTGCAGTCCTCCGTTATATGACCATGAGTACCATGGTATTTGCATATTTGATCAGGACTCCTCTGGGCTGGATCGGTCTGTAGGGGTCGAGTCCATCTGGTATCTTTGATCCGCCCAATGGCCGATACAATAGCTGATGCATCGACGCTGAAGTGATAGTCGTGGTGCTTTTGTGGGCTCAACATGTTTATCGAAACCACTCTTACTCATGAGCCCTCGGGAGCTCTATCCTCGATCATTTCTTTGATCACTTGGAATGAGGTTGCGTCCAGGACCACTGTTCCTACGATCTCCACTGTATGGTTGATACCAATCTCGGTTCAATCGGGGTTCTCTGTCGATGTCCCTTTGAATTATGCCTACGGGCTTGTTTGGATAAACCGAACCGGAAGGGGATCCCAACTGATCATCCTCAACCCTGATTTTTGACTGGTACCGATTATGCACATCGGCTCAGGTCACAGTTGGATACTCAATCAAATTTTGCTCTAGTAGCCGTGAGACCAACAAACTTTGTAAAAGCTTGGACAGCCCAGTCATCTGCGATCGGGGGTACATCCATACGTTCCATATGGAACCGAGATACAAATTCTCTTAACTTTTCGTTGTCTTTATGATTCACTTTGAAGAGGTCCGACTTCCTAGTCTCGACCTTTATTGCTCCGGCGTGTGCTTTGATGAAGGAATCTGCGAACATGGCGAAGGAATCAATAGAATTTGGCGGCAAGTTGTGGTACCATATCATTTCCCCTTTCGATAAAGTCTCTTCTAACTTCTTCAATAAAATGGACTCAATCTCGTCAGCCTCTAAATTGTTCCCTTTTATTTCACATATGTAAGAAGTTACATGCTCATTAGGGTCGGTGGTCTCATTATACTTGGGAATTTCTGGCATGCGGAATTTCTATGGGATGGGTTTAGGAGCTACACTTGGGGGAAAAGGTTTTTGCACTAACTTCTTCGAATTTTAACCTTTCAGGATCGGAGGTGCCCCCAGAATCGGATCAACTCGGGAGTTGTATGTTTCTACCTTTTTGTCATTTGCCTCGATCTTCTTTTCCCATGATTCGATTCGCTTTGTGAGCTCTTCGAGAATTTTCATAATGACGGGGTCAGTCCCCGATTCATTGGCGTTGGAGCTCTCTGGTACTGGTTCGACCCTATGAATAACTTCTAGTAAGGGCTCAGGTTTGGCTCTACTCGGAGCTCGCTTCTGATTTTGAAGTTGCGTTATGGAAGCCTGTTGAGCCTGCAACATTTCAAATATTAATTGAAGGCTGACTCCGCCATCTTCGCCGCCATGTGCATCTTGACTGGCTGGTCTAACGTCTCTGTGGACGCTTTTTTCGGGGTCGACGCCTAAATTTGCACTTAGGGCGACGTGGGAACTGACGTCGATGGGGTCTGCAGCTGGTACTCCCTCGACGCCAACCTGAGGTACTTCAATCCATGGGGTAGCAATATTGTCGTTTTCCCCATGGAAACCGAGGTTGTTTTCAGCGTGTGTGGGTACAGAGAGTTCGACATGTTGATCCTGAAATCAAATACACTTACCAGAACAAGCATAAAGCAGTGTGTCTTACGAGAATTAGTATTAAGCAATCACTATTATCCTTAGTCCCACGATGGGCGCCAAATTGTTTACCTTTAAAATTGGATAACAATTAAACTTATAAGTAGTTTTAAGGGCACGTGATTTCACCTATTACCAATTGATAAATATGATGATTAATGTAGAAATTAACAGCAAAATAAAGCGAACCAGTATGAAAGTGCAATTTGGTCCTCAAGCTTGACCACCCTCGAACCAACTGAGAATGTATTTAAAAAGTATGAACTGAACTGAAGAGTAAGAGAATTTAAGAGATAACAATATTGAATTGCTTTGATATGCGAAAGTTAGATGGTTACAAATGATCAGAATCCCCCTTTATATAGTAGAGGAATTTCACTTATGGTACAGTTCTAATTACAGAAGAAACTCTCATGATTAGCTAAATAACAGTTCTTGATTTGATCTGTTCCGAGATTTTCGCCATGATCTTCGACCGGCTACGGATATCTCGGCTTTCTGTTAATGTGCTATCTTCGGCCTTTCTGGATGTATGTCATGTTTGCTCTCAATCATCATTGGTATAGATTTTGATTAGTACTTCGAATTCCGAGCTCGGTACCTCATTTTCATGTCTTGGTCCGATGTAATACGGGGTCAATCCTTGAGCCATCATCCTGTTCTCGGTCAATCAACAAAATCAGGTAAGCCCGATTTTAACCGTATACAAACTTAACACTGGAAATGAAGTGATGGGAATGAATCCATGTTCAAATCTTATTATCGGGTTCGATTACGGGAAGGAAATAGAGAAGGTAAGGAACCGCGTTTCATATCAATTCTTCGCTGCAATCGCTTTGATCCACCCCTCGGTGAAAAATTGTAATACGCCCCTCATTAACCTTGATTAGAATTGTGTTGTATTTCGTCATCCACTGCTTAATAGGCTATAAAGTACTTAAGTTATTTAATTTCACGCCACAAGTTGAAGAAAAGACCAAGTTTAAAAATGAAAAATTTTCAGAAACCACTATTATTTAGTAGCTATTAATTTTCCGTAGCTACCATATACATAATTACTTCCTATATCTACTATTCAATTGTTATGGTAGTGTGTTCACATGTATTTGCGGTGTTGTATTCATGAATACAACAGTAAAAAGCGCCTAAAATCATGGCAGTTCAGCTGTATGTGCATGTATTCACGTGTATTTGCGCCATATATTCATGAATACAACAACAAAAAGCGCCTAAAATCAGGGTAGTCCAGTTGTACGCGCATGTATTCACATGTATTCGTGTTGCTGTATCCATGAATACAACAGTAAAAAGATCTTAAAATCAGGGTAGTCCAGCTATACGTGCATGTATTCACATGTATTCGCGTCATGTATTCATGAATACAGCAACAAAAAGCGCCTAAAATCAGGGCAGTTCAACTGTACGTGCATGTATTGGTGTTGTTGTATTCATGAATACAGCAGCAAAAAGCGCCTAAAATCAGGGTAGTCCAGTTGTACGTGCATGTATTTGCATGTATTTGTGTTATTGTATTCATGAATACTGTAATGACAATCACCTTAAGAATAGGCATGTCCAGCTGTCTAAGAGAGAGAGAAAATATAAATAGCGTATTTTATGCCTTATTACATGCCTCAATGGTAATATATACCATAAATACTTGTTTTACTATAAAATATAAAATGTAACTGTAGAAAATAATATTTTAAAATAATTTTGATTTATAATAAATAGGGTGTAAATCTTTGATATAAAAGGTAAAATTTCCTTTAAAAAAAACAGGCAGGAAAATGAAGGGCCTTAGAATCGTAACACTTGTTATAATTAGATTAAGTTCTTGATAAGCTTTCATTTTATTTTCTCGAAATATCATTTTCAAGGAGTGGAAGTTAGGGATCATAAGGAGATTATATATCATTATCATTTAGATGGTTAAATGGTTTTCAGAATATGAACAAGTCATATCTGTCAACATTTGCTTGCTTTCCAATTAAGTTTCAACCCCATTGATACCTCCAAATTTAACGGCAAAGTCAGAAAATTTAGTATTCAAAATTTGAACATCCTTTGTTAATAAGGTATCCAAGGGTATTCAACGTCTGTTTTTTTTATCAGTTATAAATAATATTTTACCTTATATGCATTATAATTTTTCGACGAAAAATGGTGAAATATTACTTCGCCCCTGCATCCAATCATAGCGAGCCATGTATATTTTTGATTCTCGAAATACCAACAATACCATGGCAAGATCCTTAGATGTTGGAATAAGACTTTCTATTAAAAATAAACATTCTCCAGAAATGGTTTTAAAAAGTCAACACAATCAAAATAATGCAAGATGTCTTATTATATTTTCCAAGGTTGAATCACTGCTCAAAATCCCCTCCCTCCCCCGGTCACGACCCAATTCAGATCATGACAGCCTAGGAGTAAGTGTCCCAAGTAATTCTTATCGGTATTTTACAAAAAGTCGGACAGAGTTTTTCTTATCTTATCTCGTAAACAAATAACAACCAATCAATATTTACTTAAATCGGTCACAATCTTCATCAAATAACAAAAAATAAGTTTTCACCAACATTACCAACCTTACCAGCATAATAATACTAAACTCATAAAAAATATGGAAAGAAAGTGCAATACTAGTAACTTATCCAGTATAACGAGTGGATACCCATGACACTAATAAAAATGACTATGGAGCGACTTTAAGAGTTCAAAAGAACAGACGATAACAATAAATAAACTCTTCGCTCACGCGAACAAGTGCGGGGGCTCACCAGAAAATATCTACTCGTATACGCTAATTAATGAAATCCTCGCTCGCGTCAACTACTGTCTCTGTAAAAAAAATAGCGGGGAGTAAGTCGCTAGCTCAGTGAATAATAACACTTAACCACAACCGTTTTTAATTGGGAACAAGAAATAAAACATGCATTAATAATAATAATAATAATAATAATAATAATAATAATAATAATAATAATAATAATAATCAGAAACTATCATAGAAATAAAATGCCCTTTCAAAACGGTAAACATAATCAATTTATTCATGTATTTCCCGTAACATAAATCGATTTAACAAATCGGTAATAAATTTGGTAAATACTGTGTCATAGCAAATCTTTATGTTTGGGAGATTTTCAAGAAAGGATCATATAATTTGTATCACTGTGTGGACCCCTTTGTAAAAGGAGTCAAATATAATTGTAGGTCCCTACTCGAGGAAAAATTGTAACTGTATGCTAATTCTACCTTCCCACTAGCGGAGGCTATAACTGTACTCAGTAATCAATAAATACAAGGTACACCAGGTCTAACGAACCCGTCTTTTAGCTACGGGATCCTTCAAAGTCTCATCTCGTTTATACTTTTCTTTGTAAACACTAAATATTCACGTGGAAGTATTTTCAAAATAGTACAGTGCATTTCAATCTTTATCAAATCATGTAATCCAAATTCCGGTAAAGGTAATCATATCTCAAGTGACAGTAAAATATGTCTAGTAATAATGAGAACCTTTTAAATAAATGTAAACATCTCAAGTAAACTATTCAGTACCATATCAAGTAAAGGACTTGTCCCACATGTAATTTCAAACATTCGGTAACACCTTTTACTTTCAAAATATAGTATAAATCATGCAGGTTATGAAAACAGAAATTGCGGTAAGATTACTACTCACAGTACTCGTGCCAAATTACTCAATTTGGTCACCTCAAGCAATCTGTAGGACGTCCTTCAATCAGTCTATAATCACATCATATTAATCTAATGGTAACTTTTTTGTTTAGGCTAATCCATAACTAATTTAGAATACACAACTCTCAATGTTCTATATTTGACCATCAATTCGCCAAATTATATTTACCCATTATATGAGAAATTCAACTAAACCATAATCTATCAATTTTATCCTATACTCTGTAATTCATGGAAACTCTTATGGATTTCCCCAATCTTTTAACCTTCTCGTTGAAACTCGGAATCTTATCTTACCTATATTTACTCAGTCCGGTGTGAAATTATGTATATAAAGCTACTTATGTTTCTAAAGGAGAAAGAATACATATAATACCTGGAGTTTATCACAAAAATACACCAGCAATTTTCTGGGTTTTATGCTTTGTTGATGAAAAAATTTTCACCAAATCTCTTCTTTGGCTTATTTTTCCTTTCCGATACTAGACGGGGATTTGCATCTATACTCAGTTTTTGGGTCACCTTTTAATTTATACCCGTTTTACAAAAAAAATTACAAGCATACTCACTTTTCGGGTAACTTCAGACATATGGGCCTGAAATAGTAAAAATTTATGTCTGAAGTTTGACTTCAGAATGTTTTGTGAAGTGTAGCCTTATCAAAGCAAAACTTCAGATGTTTTTGCCTGAAGTTTGGTCTGACTTGCAAAGGCAATCACGCAAAAAATTTAGTTCATAGTGCAATGGCAAACTTCAGTTCAATAAAACTACAACATGTTTTGGCTGAAGTTTTTGTTTTGTAATTGCTGAACTTCAGCATTATTAGGAGGTGAAGTTTGTTTTGTAATTGCTGAACTTCAGTATTCTAAGAGCTGAAGTTTGTTTTGTATTTGCTGAACTTTAGCATTCTAGGAGCTGAAGTTTGTCTTGTATTTGCTGAACGTCAGCATTCTAGGAGTTGAAGTTTGTTTGTATTTGCTGAACTTCAGCATTCTAGGAGCTGGAATTTTTGTTTATATTTGCTGAACTTCAGCATTCTAGGAGTTAAAATTTTTGTTTATATTTGCTGAAGTTTTTGTTTATATAGTTATGATTTCACCTCAAACCACAGGGACAAACTAATTGATGGTATCGAAGTGCTTAGGAAGATTGAGGCTAATTATCTCTCAAATATAATCGATTTTCTTGTTCAAATACTGCATTTTGCAATTAACCTAAGCTAGACTATCTAACTATGAACTCTTAAGCAAAATTTCCCTACTGGGGGCAGGGATTGATGAAAAAGGAAATTGTTGAACTTCAGAATGATGACGATCACATTTCCAAGAACGAAAACGAATCGATCGAGGACTAAGAAGGGTGACACCAAGTCCCCTGAAATACTTTATTGAAAGCTTGGAGGTGAGCGGTAGTTGAGTGGAAAATTTTGAGAAGAAGAAAATGAAGGAGAAGGTGAAAGAGGCCTGAAATTGTTTTAAAAGTGGGTACAAGTTAAAAAAAAATTAAAAAATGAATATATATTAAACGGGCGCAACCGTACGAGACTTCTTCCAATTCTTTTAAATTCTCAATCTCATAAACCATTTCTAACTAAAGCTTCTCTCCTGAAGCTCTTTTACTTCTCTGATGGACTAAGCCCACTTGTATTTTCTCTCCTTTCTTTGTGATGTTTTATTAGTTTGCTCTTTTTTTTCAAATTACTTAACTACCCCAATTTTCAATGTGAAGGTATTACACCCCTCCCCCCCCCCCCCCCCCCCCCCCCCAAACCAAACCCCCACCCCAATGTCAAGGGCAGTACAAAAAGTACTCAATTAGGTTACCTGATTTTAGAGTGTTGAGCTGAGCCATTGGTTCAAGTAACTCTTAAAATCTTTGTACATTTGTTGGGATTTTCGGAAGATTGAGAAAAACTCTTTCGCATTTTATATACAATACGAGTGGCATAAACTATTTTTTATAAACAGGAGGAAAAGGTGCGGAAGGAAAAGGAAACAACGGAGGAATCCGAATAACAAGTTCGTCTATTAAAGCTGCTAACGCACCCGTTTAACCTCTGCAGCCTACAATGCCTTAATTCACAATTTCACATTAAATCTGTATTTTAAACATCAAGAAAGCAGTCTAGCAAACAGAAAAATCTCTATCACCTTGTGATGGATACTGTAAATCATATAGCCAACCCTTACATCAATATTGTATGATTTCTAATTTAGTCTTATTTATATTTTTTTGGCGTGCATGCATATAATATAGTAACATAATGCAATTATACTACCTAGTTTGTTATTTTCTCAAGAATTGATAGTGTTTTTCATTAATTTGTAAGCACATATATTCCTATCAATATTATTGCTTTTATGTATTTATATATTATATTAATTAAAATATTTAATATATATTTTTTAAATTCTTTTGTACATAATGCTAACTATAAACTAAATTTGTGTTGTCCTTTATGGTAAGTTATCACTTAAAATTACTTTTTGGTATGATTTGCTAAACACAATTTGCTTATTAGATATTGCGAAAAATGTTTCTCGAAAGAATTGGCCAAACATAAACTTAATCTTCAAAAATACTTATTCAAAAAGCATTTTTGGACAAAAGTATTTTTCAAAATAAGTAGTTTTTGGCAGCTTTGCCAAATGGGCTCTAAGACGAGAAGAAAATAGCTGCAAATGATGGAAGAAAGATCAAAGACTTCCAGCATTATGTTGGACCGGTATATTATACTGGAGTATTTTTCGGATTTTGAACAGTGTTTTTGTTCAGATTTATCTTTACATGAAAAGTGGCTAAATTTTAATTACTTTTGAAACTGTGACTATATTTGAGTGATCACTTGTAAATCTAGCTATTTTTGAATTTCTGCTAAGGTGGAGAGCTAAATTTTACTCAAAATTCTTTTGTAACCAATTTGTTTTATAAAAAATTAAAACAAAAGAGCTACTACGAAAACAATGTTTCTCCAATGGAGAAAAGTCTTAACATTTATATAATAATTAAAGCTTGCGTATGTTGATCCTACGAGTGTACAACTCAGATGCCCCTTAAAGTGAATCTTGGGGTAATCTAGAATAATAGATTACAATAAATAAACCAGTCAATTACTGAATCTGAATGAGTTTCTCTAATCTTGGGGAGGCACAACTGTTTTTTCAGAATTTATTAATCCACTTTTCAGTTCCTTTGAAAGGTCTAAAATTCCTTTAAATACAGGATTCTCTTTCAGTTGTTAAAGTAGGAACCACAACCAAGGAAAAATGGGTATCTGCATATCCAGTGAATCTTTTGAGATTTATGCTATTGATTATGGACATGAAAACTTGGTTCACTACCAAGATAACAACAACACTGGTGCCAATGGTTACCAACAGGTAAATGGTTCAGTTTATACTCAGCAAGGAAGCAAAGGACTCAATCAAGATTCTGCTATTCTATATCAGGTTTCTCATTATTACTCCCTCTTGCATTTGCATGTTTCCCAGAGTTTTATTCCTAAAAATGGAAACTTCCCTTTTCTGGCAGGGGTTTGGAGTAGAAAATGGAGCTCTGGGTGGAGTTTTTGATGGACATGGAAAGAATGGACAGGTAGTCAGCAAGTTAGTTATGAATAAGTTGCCATCTTTGCTTCTGAAACATACACTGTCTCTCCCAAAGATCACTCCTCCAAAACAAAAAGTGAAAGAAGTTGATGAATCAGTGAAGAACAAGAACTTTAACAAGTGGAAAAAGGCTTGTCTCAGCTCCTTTAAGGTGGTTGATAAAGAAATTAAAAGTCTTGAGAAATTGGACTGTTCTTGCAGTGGAACAACTGCTGTAGTTGCTATAAGACAGGTAATGAGAAAGTATTCCGAACCTATAAGATAATTCAGAAAACTGAAACTTCATTTTTATTTAGAGAATTTGATTTATATAATTTTGTTGTTTGAATGTTTTATATGTTACAGGAAGATGATCTGATTATAGCTAATCTTGGTGATTCTCGAGCTGTACTAGGAAGAAAGACAGAGGAGGGAACAATTGAGGCTGTTCAATTAACTACTGATTTGAAGCCTAGCATGCCTTGTAAGACTCTTCTTCCTTATTATGGACATGATTGATGAGTCACACTTCAGTTCCAAATTGACCTACGAATGCCTAGATCATAAACTGTTTGATGCATGCAGCTGAAGCTGAAAGAATAAGGAATTGCGGTGGAAGAGTGCTAGCACTGGAAAAAGAGCCGCATATACAGAGAGTATGGTTACCAAATGAAGACGCTCCTGGACTCGCCATGTCTAGAGCTTTCGGAGATTTCATGCTCAAAAACTATGGTATTATCTCCAGGCCTGATGTCTCCTATCACCATCTTTCTTCCAATGATCAGTTCCTTTTTCTAGCAACTGATGGGGTAAGCTGATTCTGACTACGTAGTTTCTGTTTGGTTTCTTGTCTTTCAAATCGGGTCACCATTTCTCTGTTTCTATAAAACTTGACATATCCTGTTTTCATTGTAACATTAGGTATGGGATGTGCTTAGTAATGACCAAGTCGTTTCCATAGTGTGTTCAACAAATGATGGAGCAGCAGCCGCGAAGGCAGTAGTTGAGGCTTCCATAGATGCATGGAAGCAGAAATTTCCTAACACCAAGAGAGATGATTGCACTGCAATCTGCCTATTCTTGCAACAACGTGCATCACTGCAAAATACTACTTGAACCATGGCCAAATACAAGCTTTTCATTTATCCAGACTGCAAAAGCCACAGCTATACACAAGTTCACTGTACTTGAGTTACTATAATTTTGGGTTCTGTTGTTGAAATTTAGCAATATGATTAAAGAACAATCAACCAGATTTTCAATTCTGTGATCAATATTTTGGAGTCCAATGTAGGAAGACTTCAAAGATATATAGCTATAATCTCTTGTGAGTTGCAAGTTGCGAGTGTGTGCATAGACATATTTGATAAGATCCGTTTTCAGGTTGAGAAATAATAAATAAGGATAAAGAGGAACCAACAAAAGAATTGAGCATTGTTCACCATATTATTACTTGGTTATCCACAATACCCAAGTGTCTCAGGCACCAGGCAACACTTACAGCCATGATTTCACAAGTTTCATGCAAAAGAATTTACAGACAAAATCAATCCTTAATGCTAGCAAGAATCGACTTCTTTCCATTCTTCTAAGAAATTTCGATATATTAATTTGACTTGGAACAATTTCAGGCCACAGCAAAGTTATGTATTTACTCTGAATAAGAATGAACAAAATGAAAGGGAACAGTTCCACGGGATCTAGGAGTTCATAAGTGAAATTCAACTTGAAACGCCATACAAGGCTGTATCAAAAATCAAGTTGATTCATTTCAGTCCCCTAGTCTAAGCTGATCGTCATATGCCACTCGCATTGAGTTTTATACATCTTTCAGATCGCCTCATTCTTCCACCATATCATATGAGCTATTTTCAGAAGGTATTAATTAAGCCAACGGATCCCTTGATTCCCTTTCTTCATCAATTCCTTCAAATATATCATCATATGTGATGGGCACCCTTATTCTGTCATGAACAGATGCACGTTTGGCTCCGCTATTTGACTGCTCAACAGGAACTTGTTGCAGCAAAACATCTTTAGAATTGGCTGTAGTTTTGTCTCCCACAGTGGTCTGGCTAGATCTCTCAAAAGAAGATCCATTATTTGGGAGTGGTTCTTGCTTGAGCTTAGCCTGCTTAAATTGCTTCTGCAATAATAGGAGAAGTGACCAGCAGATTGACGGTTTAAATTATATATGCAATTGTTTACAAGTACAGCATGCTATCATTGAAAGATCATTAGAATTACGAGAAATGGCAAAAACTGAGAAGTGTTTTTGATAGGTAAGATAAATGTAGTCCTTGCAACAAGAATAACTATGACTATCCAAGGTCTGGAGGCTTTGCCCAACAACTGTGCATTTTAATTTCAAGGAAGTAATACTAGAGCACAACAGAAATAATCACTTAACATTCAAACATTTTTCTTAAATTACTAACATGACCAAATATGCAGTTTGAAAATTAGAGCATTACAGTAGTGCAACAAGCGGAGATACATTGGTAATTTAATAATATTTGACTTGAACTAAATAATATAGAGTGGAGTCAAACAATACATAAAGCTATATCTCATCTTAATTTACCCAATAAGAAAGTAAACCTTACAAACACCTCCATGTAGCCTTTATTAAAGGTTCTTTCTTTTTTGATTGATATTAAAGGCTATTTCTTTTCTTTCTTTCTTTTTTTTTTGGAGAAGGAAAGGTTATTTCTTTTCTTCAAGGTTACCTGCTTTATTTTTTCTTTTATTTGAGAGTAGGTCGAACAAAATCTTCAGCATAGACGAAAATATTCATGTTTACTGCACCTGATGATGGAACTTATGATCTTTCCAGGTTGGGCCACAAAATTGCCACATGCACAGGGAATAACTATGAACAAGATAAACGCTAAAGAATTATAACCAACCTCAAACTCCTGCCCTTTCTTCATTATCTCTTTGTATGCATTTGGATCTCGCACTTTAAGGATGCTCCATAATATCCCACCACCTGTTCGGAAACGCCTGCCATCAGCAGTCTTCTGGCCACCACAATTCTGAATTGCATCCACCTGTACAGTTTACTGCAGCATCATCAACTGACTCACAATTATAACTTAGAACTTATAGCTTTTCTCTTTAATTGTGCACTAGATATGCAGGAAAAGGGGCATGACGACCGAAAACATGTACGTATAACTCATTGGCCAGAGAACAACAAACGTTAACACATACATGCAATCCTTCATTAACAAAGGTCTTTCCAATCATCTTCATAAGCAAATAGGCTCCGGAGCAAAATTATCATTTCCAATCATAAAAAACTCAGAAGCTCTGCCTTTGCCAAAATCCAGAACTTAATTCTATTCAGGCCTAACTTGTTCACTTATCAAAAAAACTATGCAAAAAACATACTCACCAGACCCTCACATGCAACAGCCATATGCCAGCAATTCGCTGCTAGTTAAGTACAACCAAACACGTCCAATTGATGATTGAACATTCAATAGAATAATTTACCCTCACCCGTTTGGCCATAAGGTTTTTTCACATTTTTCAAAAATATTTTGAAAATATTGTTTGGTTTTAAAAAGTGACCAGTTTTGGGATGTTTTTGAGCATGAATTTTTCAAGTTCCAAAAAGTGGTTTAGACTATTTTTCAAGTTTTTGAAGTTTTCTACTCACAAAACTTCAACTTCTTTACAATTAAAATGCATGGCCAAACACAATTTCAACTTCCAAAAACCATTTTTCGCTTCATCTTAAAAGCCTATTTTTTTCAAGTTTCAACCAAATCTATGTCCAAACGCTATAATGAAAAATACAGCTTTAACTAGAGAAT
This sequence comes from Nicotiana knightiana, assembly GCA_005239525.1. NCBI lineage: Eukaryota > Viridiplantae > Streptophyta > Magnoliopsida > Solanales > Solanaceae > Nicotiana > Nicotiana knightiana. Next base: position 43,674 of record ML400301.1, on the reverse strand, counting down.
TAAAAATTTGGACGATGATATTTTACACTTTTGCAGGATATTCACAGAAAAGAGCCTCCGAATCACTCCAATATGAGAGATTAAGGGTGTCACACACCAACAAAACTTGTATGAGGCCTTTCCTTTGATAGACATACGGGACTGTGGCTCTCAATAATCAGTTCCTCCTTACCCATCTTCTCCTGTTTCTCTTACTTCCACCCTTGCCAATTGACCTACTTACCCATCCTCTCCTGTTTCTCTTACTTCTGCCCTTGCCAATCCTCCTTTATCTTTCATAAATTCACTCATAGAAATTTTCCATTTCTCCACCTTTTTCATTTTTACTATGGTCTAGTATGTTGTACCGATATCAATAGCAAAAGCTCATCAAATTGCACCCAAGGTTTAAGTCTGGATTTCTTGTACATGCCTAAGCAGTTGCCCTCGCTTTGAATTCGAATTTCTGTTCGGTGACTGTGATTTTGTGTTGGAGAATCCACTGCTTAGCCTGTTTTCATAATTATATTTAGCCTTCGCTTCGATCTTTTCTTTTTTTTCCTTTTCCCTTTTCTGTTTAATCCTTTGTTTTTTACCTTGGAAGAGAGAGACAAATATATATAGACTAATGAAGGAGTGAAAAAGAGGATAGAAAACTCAGGATAGAAAAACTAGGAAATGAGCTAAAAACAATAGATTACCAAGGATGCCTCTCTCTGCGTATGACCATGTAAAGACTACAAACAAAATGATGATGATGGTGCCCAGTGCAGGGATGAAGAACTTTAAAAGAATACAGAATTTAGAGTGGAAGAATAAGCAGGGATAAAGATGTACAGAGAGATTTACTGATATCTTTCCTAGAAAGGGACTGAAAGTGTAGTCCCTGAAACTTTTAAACAAGAGAGAAAATAGGAAAGAAATGGTGAACTGGTAGGGGGAAAAGAGAGAGTAAGCAAGCACTAGGGTGATCCATAACTCCAGATGGCTAGCAAATGGCCTCACTTATTTGCTGGTTTATATTTCACACGATATAAGATTTCTCTTCCAACATACCCTGATGCAAACTCTTGTTTGAGAAATATATCCCACTGCAAACTCCCTTCAACTTCTGTTTAATGAGTGATTTTTTATCTTTTTGTATTATACAAATCAGAGAAAACATCTTCCACAAACTCCAACAAACCCAGAGGTAGACAATCTCTCTTCAATGCTCTTATTTATAGTTATTACTGTGACAAAAAACAATGAATCCTGTCTATGAGTACACTAAACCAGAGACCTAAACAAAACAATGGGTTTCCAGCAAGTTCATTCAATATAAATAAGAAAAGATCCAATCGATCAGAGACTTCATCTCCATAATTAATACCCCCATACAGCACAACTTTGATCATCTCCTTGTTTGTGTTCGTTAACTTCAGAAAAATTAAAGCAATTCCCACATAACTGATGCTCCAGCAATTTTCTAACCAAGCCACCAAGGAACTCTTTCTGTCAAAATCCAATCAAAATAAAAAGGAGAGGCAGCAAGCAAAAGGTTCTAATTGACTTGGGAGGCAACCAATTAATGACCACATTTTGTCAAATCAACACCCAGTCAATTTCATCACTGACGCTCAGAGCTCTTACTTTTGCAGAGTCGTTTAGCACATTGGAACAAATAGGAATAACTAGTAAATTCAACATTTGGAAAGCGCCTACATCTAATCCTTAAGCCGTCATCCCCCTTCCTTGTTGACCATTTTGCTATCATCCAACTCACTTTCTATAACACTTTCTACACTCCACCACCTCTCTAACTCCGACAAGAAAAACAAAGGAGGGAAAAGCAAAAGAGGAAAAAAGATGCAAATTTTCTAACAGCAAACAGGCAAACCATTAGAATCAACCTAAATAGAGCACCACAAAGTAGTTTAGCCAGAAGCTATCTTGAAAGAGAGGTCCATGGTACTGAAAGCAGTGAAAATGGCTTCAACAGGAGGCATCTGCGAGTGTAGGACAACAACATTGAGCATCAGAAACTACAAAAAGCAGTAGACCTAGAATGAATCGTGTTAGAAAGTCAGGCCCATCTCTCACCTCTTAGCAACACTGAGTAATTCTTTCTCACCCGAGATCAAGGGGTAGATAAATTCTAGAATGCCCAATCTCCGGTAGCTAAAGAAATAAATAAAAGATCATCTTTATGAGTATTGAGATGGAGGTCATAAGCTTCAGCGAACATGAAGGGAAGGCAAGTAGTTGTGAGGTGATTCATCAACCATATTAGACCTTACCAACTCAAGAAATCCAACTTCGGGGGGTAAAAGAATACCCGTTTAGTTTAAGTATTCAAACCTGTTTTTTGGACATGTTTAATGGGGTCTTTATGTATTTTGCCTAAAAATTAAATTGACTTCTTTAGTATTTTTTTTTGGGGGGGGGGGGGGGGGTTGAGCAGATTGGTGAAGTTATGCTCACACTAATTGTCTAAATTCAAAATTAAACTAATAGGTTAAACCACAATCAGATATGACACAGCAAAAGTCAACATTTAAGAAAACAAGCATATAGAACAAAAAGCATACCTCTTTGACAAGATCACTCAAAGCAGATACTCCAAGGCAGCCAACCGCAGTCCATATGAGATATGATTTCCGCTCTCTCAAGCGTTTACAGACATCCAATACAAATCTAAAGACAAAAATTCAAAGAGAAAGTCAAAGCCTGCTACATTTCGACAACAAATAATAAAGATGCTAATTCTTGTAACGATTAGTATATACAAAATGAAGCAACAACTTTGACCAAAAAGCTAACCTTTGACACAACTTATATATGGCTAGATTAGAAAAGAAACTAAATCCATGCATCAGTCATATGGTATCCAACTTAAAAGACAATTATCTTCCCTTCATCAACCTAGATCAAGCTCAATAATGCTTTCTGTATGGAAATAAACATAATATGCATATGGTGACAAGCAATGCAAAGCTTCTTTTTCCCCCTTTAAAAGGTATAATGAGTATGGTTAGCGTAACAAACCTGTTAATATCTGTGACCTTTGGACCCGAAGAACCTCTCTTACGCTTGTTCTTCCTCTTGTTTTTCTTGCGTCTCTGATTTCTATTGCCTGAAACGGGATTAGTCGAACTAGCACATGCATCACCACTTTCCTCTAATCCAGTCTTAGAAATCCTCTCAACCAATTCTCCTTCCTCAATATCATTCATTTTAACATCATCATCCTCGAAGCTCTCCTCTTCATCAGAGAAATCTAAAATGCGATCCTCTAGCTCCATCAATTATAAAGCCTGCAGGAGATTTAAAGAAGTGTTATCCCTCTACAATGCCAAAAGAGGATGTTACATGCATAAGGGAAGTGAAGTATGTTGCAACGTAGTGGGACTAATATGTGATAGAGGTATATCAAAACAAGCAACAGAAGGCAAGGTAGAAAGTATTTGCTTGGTATTAATTTATTATAGCAATCCATATAACACTCCAAGATACTTAAACATGTCATAAGAATTAGTTAAAAACCTGTATAGCAACCAGGGATAACCACCTAGAAAATTATGAGATGTGATTAAATAATCAAATCATTTAACCGCCATAGGAAAGCTCAATTTGTTCCACTTTAATTATGAAAGAGTTGTCACATCTTTTTTTACCTCATTAACCCATTTAAAAGATATAAAAAGATTTGTAAAGTTCAAAAAAGGGTTTTCAATTAGAAAGCGACAAAAATTTGTGTTCAAAAGATTTTCAGAGTCGCCACCTGACATTTGGTTTAAGTGTGTTAGGTCATCGTTTTTAAAAATGATTTATTCTTTTGAAGCACGTTTAGACTCTAAAACTGATTGCACTAGAGATTCGCGTAAGGGGGGTTCATTTGACTCGGGGAGAAGGTGTTAGGCATTCTCCGAGTCCCGTGGTTGCGTACTCGATCTAGTTGGCTTTTAAAATATTCAAATTGAGGTAAAATAAGCACAGAAAAGAAAAATAAACACACAAGAGGCTCGAGGTCATCCCCGTCTAAAAAAAGAAAAATGAAAATAAAAATAAAAATACTACGAATTCTACTTTCGGCCTCCAAATACAAATACTTCGGGGCATACCCCGAATTCCCCGGATGATAAACTAAAAGAAACGACGTCTCGCCCCAAATAAAAATGAAATAAAGAAAACCTAAGATTTGCCTACCCGGGTGTGGCCGGCCTAAACATGCTACTACCAATCCAAACAAATAAAATAAACAATTAACATGATAAATTCAATCTTCATTCTTGTTGTCTACCCCACCCCACGTTCAAAACAACGAAAATTCTAACTTTCTTTGCCTTTGCATAATGCTATATCTTTCAGACAATTACTACAGCCACAAAACATCCAACACAAATAAACCATATGAAAACAAAGAAGCCTAAAATCCATATCTAACATGGATCAAAACCAGAAAAAGCCACTTGAAATTTCCATGTCTCGCACAACTCCAAAATCCTTAGTGCATTATTTTTGTTAAAAAAAAACTTGGTGATGGACTAATGGTTCAACAATCATAAGACAAAAATCCATAAATTGTTTTCAACTAAAATTTCAAATAAGGATCCCAACTCAAACAAATCAAAGAGAAAAGAAAACAAAAGGAGTTAAAAACTTAATCACGGAGCAACGATGAAAGCAAGATGAACAAACACGAAACACTCACATGAGAAATGACAAAAAAGGAAGAGTTTAGAATCGGACCTTAATAATATTAACAAGAACTCGGTTACAGCACACTCCGGCGAACTAAATCTGACCGGAAAATGCAACAGGAGCAGGAGCTTGGACCGAGAACCCCGTTCGGCAACCTCGAATCGGCACCGAAAAGCTCGAAACCCAAATTGAAACTCTAGCTAAACTGCAATGTCACTTGAACGACCATGAAAGTTGAGTTATTCTTCTCTTTTCTTTTCTATCTGACTATGTGGTATTATATACTGAAGTGGAGGCTTGCAATGTTTGTAAAAAATGAGAAGACATTAATTGACAAGATTTGGAGAATCTTCATGGCATTGTGCAGAGAGTCAGCTATTTTGGTGATAGTGTTTGAAAAGAAAAAGGAGAAGGACGATAGGGGTCTCTGTATTTTGTTGTGTGCTCGCCGTTTCCAACAGGAACTCTTCCGGCGTCAATTTGCAAGGTGGAAACAGCAACAGACGATTGCTGTGGCGGCAGCGGCGATAGAATTTTGTGAATGGGTGGCTCGGACGATGGAAACGGCAGAAGGAGTTGGAGTTCCGGCAGCTTCTTCTTCTCTTAGGGTGTGGGTGGCCGATTTTAGGTGGGGTGGAGTCGGCGGCTGACGAGAGGATGTGCGGCTGCGGCCAGTTAAGGGTGGTGGAGTTAGGGGGTGTTAGGTTGGGCGGCGGCGGTTGGTTTAATGGCGTGAGAGAGGTCGTTGGTTTTTGGAGAGGATAGGAGTCTGATCTCCTTTTCTGCCGAGGAGTGAAATTAGGGTCTTTTGTTATAAGGGGGAAGGGGCAACGAAATGGGCTGGTTAGGAAGATGGGCTAGGGAATTTTTGGTCATTTTGGCAACTGAGCCGATACAAATGCCCTGGCCCAATTGCAATGAAGAACAAACAAGCCCCCTTTTTCTTCTTTCTTTGCATTTCAAGCTTAACTCATTAATTAAAACATCCAATTCCAAATTGATTTTGCAAAAATCACCTATTTAACTAATTGAATCTAAAATGCAAAAACGGAGAAAGAAAATTTATTGATGTGTATTTTTTTTTTTTTTTATTTCATGTACTAATTATGCGTTTAATGGGTAACTAATCCTAAAAATGCAATTTAAAATCAAAAATACTATGAAATTAAGATTTGACATTTTTTTGTGATTTTCTTGATTTACGATATTCCTAACATGCATAACAATGCGAATAAGTGCAAAACAACTAAATAAAAACTTTCTAAAATTCATAAAAACGATTAAAATTATTTTTTGGATTAGTTTTATGAGTAATTTTCCTATGTAGGGAAAAAATTAGGTGCTCACAAGAGTACTCTGTTTCAGCAGCACTGTTTTACATGGTTACACCATCTTTTTAAGTAAGAAGCTTAATCTGTGGCTCTCTGCTCTTGCACCCAGATAAGATCCAAACTATGTTGCATGGACCCAAGACTAGTATTTCTAGTTTTTGTTCAGACAACTCATATAAATTTTACTTATTCAAATCAATTTGTTAATTGTATTAATTACAAGTATGCTTTGGCCTTCCCTAAAGTCTTCCAACTATCTATCCAACTTAAAATTTCTTTTTTCTCAGAATAAAAAAAATTTGATTGAAATCTGAGAGAGATTCTTGTGATAACACTAGATTTTTATGGGACTAGTGTTTCTACTTTTTTGGTAATTTCTACCGAGGGATCTGCATGAAGTATCCAAAACCTATGATATTCCTGTTTGACAAAGATCTGTCAAGAGTCGAGACAGATTGGAGTCAATAAACATAAATTGTAAGCGTGATAAGCCATTTCGAGCTGAAGCTTTAGCAAATTATTTATTCACCACCCTCTCTAGTTCTATTTTCCTCAGCTATCTATAGTCCTAACCGGAAGTTAGTAAGAATGGACTATGGAGAATTGGACATAACTGGTGAGTTATATTTTTATCCTCAATGTGCAACTTAAACAGTTCAGAGCATTCCTATTTTCATTCTCGTCCTCTCCATTCTAAAACTTCCTTCTCTACCAATTTTATTTTGTTTTTCTTTCTTTACAGTCCGATTTCTAAATCAATCAATAAACTATTCATCGATCCAAGCTAGTTAGACTTAGCTACATGAATCCTCTAAATCTGCATTGTTCCACGCAGAGGCGGATCCAGCATTTGAGCCTTATGGGTTCCTACCATTATTTTAGATTAATATGCAATAATAAATGGGTTCACAATTATATATTTACAAATATTTAGTGAATTTCTTAATATAAATACAAGGTCTACGCAAAAGTTATTGGGTTCTCGGGAACCCGTATTCTATGCTCTAGGTCCGCCCCTGGTTCCACGCCCAATTTCTAAACTACTAGACTCCAAAACAGGTGTTCCTCTTGCAAATAAACACTCAGAATAAAAAATAAAATAAAAAAAGAGAAGAAAATACCCATGACTTGCTCAAAGCTTCAAAATATTCTCCGGAAGAGATACGCTCCAAAGAAAAATCATGCAATGAACGATATAGACATTAAAAAATAAAATCAAAAGAAGGCGCAAAAGTAGTAATTATCTATTTTTCATTCAATTTATGACAAAAACAAACACAAATGAAATTCATCTATTGGTTTGACTGTTATCAAGTTGGAATGAGCTCACAAACAGAGAGAAAAACAAGTATTTAGTCATTTGATTTATCAAATCATGCTTCCAAATTATAAACCCTAGATAAACTGCAGATGGTACAAATACATTATACTGAAATAATAACTATCAGTAAGTTAGGGATTGAGAAAATATAGTTTACCTTGTTCTTCTCTGATCTACAAATCTTTTCGTTGAAAGTAGGTACTCGGTTTTTTTTCCCTTTTCTTTTGCCTTTGAAAGGCTTCTGCCGAAGCTTTATTGCTTCAATGCCTAGGACTTTCTGCTTCTTTACTCTCGTAGTGGGATTTGGCCCTAATCCCCTTGTTTTATTTCTTTTTTTTTTCTCTTCTATTTATTGAGGTAAAAAACTAATAAGCCCTAACTTAAATATGAGGTATTACATAATAATATATGTATGCATGATAAATAGAAGTAGAAATAAAATTACAAATTAGAACTCATATAATATAAAGCAGAAAATTTAAACGCACAATGATTAATACAAGACGGAGCATAGAAATACATAAGAAATAAAAGAGAATAAGGAAAAAAAGGCTAAATTAATGAGGGATAAATATAAATTTATGGTGAGGATATTTTTTTTTATTGAATACAGTAATCTTATTGCTTCTGCTTCTTGGAAGAAGATAAAATTTGTAGCTTCTTCTCAAAAGCAGAAAAACTGCGACTACTTTCTGCTGCTGCTCAAAAGCACTTCTTCGTCTTGATCAAATACCTCAATAAAACTAAAAAGGTACTTTTAACCTCTCTAAACACTCTTACTGTATGGATGGGGGTTATTAATATTTTGACTGGGCGACCAAATATGTAACTTCCGTTAAATTCTTCAATATCTAATATGACCCTTTGACTATTTACGATGTATCCTTTCTTATTTGATGCCTAAATTATACAACTAACCTCCCTAATCTTTTTTTTAATGCTGAAACATAGCTAAGTAATTAAAGTTGTGCTTAGGCGTGGCAATTTGAGTCCAAATCTATTTGACCCGCCCAACTCGCCCAAGGTTGGACTGGTTATTGATCATCCCATTTGTTGAACGCAGCCTATCTTAACCCAACTTATTTCAGCCATCTAAAGTTGGACTAATTTTCAGGTCAAATTGACACATGGGGATTTTAAGTCGTACTCTACATTTGTGCCATCTTTTAACTTGTACACTACTTTTAAAAATTATTGAATTTGTAGCCAGTTGACAAGAAAATCGTGATAATATGACGCTTACACCCCTGATAAATCGCGTGATCTGCAACCTCATTCATGAAAAAAGATCTCCTCTTCTCCTCTCAGTAGCCAGAAATTTCATGCTAATATAGCATGAAGTTGTTTCATGTTGAAGCTAAAACTTCATGTTAATATAGCATGAAGTTGTTTTATGTTGAAGCCAAAACTTCATGCTACTGCTTGCTGAAGTTATTTATCCTGCAGTCTACAATTTTGTCATGAGTGCTAAAGTTATTTAATTCATTTGCTAAAACTTTAGTTTAAACATGCTGAAGTTATTTAGTTCATTTGCTAAAATTTCAGACTAAGCATGCTTAAGTTTTTGTCTTGCAGTATGTAATTTTCTAATGAGTTTTTGCTAATTCATGCTGAAGTTATTTAGTTCATTTGCTAAAGCTTTAAATTAAACATGCTTAATTTATTTAGTCCATTTGCGAAAACTTCAGATTAACCATGCTTAAGTCTTTGTTTTGCAGTATGTATTTTCTAATGAGTTTTTGCTAATGCATGCTGAAATTACTTAGTTCATTTGCTAAAACTTTAGACTAAACATGTTTAAGTTATTTAGTTCATTATGCTTAAGTTATTTAGTTCATTTGCTAAAACTTCAGACTAAACATGCTTAAGTTATTTAGTTCATTTGCTAAAACTTCATGCCAAAACATGCTGAAGTTTTGTCCGACAGTCTACAGTTTTGTCAATAGTCATGAAGGGCAAAATCGTCTTTTAAAAATGCTTTTAACAAAAAAAGGGGTACGGATGCAGACGAAAAAATAAAACGGGAATAAGTTAAAAGGGGCGACCAAATAGGGAGCCCCATGCAATTTTTACTAATTTTGCTAAAATAACTTTAAATATAATTTAAAATTTTTTGGATATGTTATATATGACCATAACAAAAGAAAAAAAAGTCTTATTTGATAACTAAATAATTCATAAAAAAATAATACACATTAATTAAAGTTAGCTAAGAATTGGGTGGGTTGGGTTATAACCCAAATTTCAGCCCAACTTGACCTAACTCATCTCAACACAAGTTATTTTTGGGTAGGTCATTTGACCCGCCCATTTATTAAATCAACTCATTTTGACCCGCCTAAAATTGACTCAACCCGCCCATTTTCTCCTAATTGTGGTTTTTTAAAAAAATTTAAGTTTTCAATGAGATGATCACATGTATTTAACATTGTATGTTATGAAAATGGGCCACAATAGACCTTGATAAGTAAAGTGAAAATAACCTCATAAAACCTATGGCTGAAGGTTAATTAGTCCGACCTAACTACCATGTTATGTTAGAGCACAAAATAGATGTATATAAAGTATAAACTATGTTAGTGCACAAAAAGAGTTGCTCTTAGTGAGAATTGAACTCTTATTTCGTACATTACTCGTTACTTTCATTGTAATATTTTAACTTCATGATCAAAGTTTTATAGTAGAGAGTTGTATTTCTATTACCTCAATAAAGGTGATGGAGGGAGAGGTGATTGGTTAGTTTGCAGATTTCACTACTTAAAAACAGTTAATTTGTGACTGAAAACTTGCGACCGAAAAAATCAGTCGCACATTTGCGACTGATTCGGTCGGAATTTTAAAAATAATATTTGTTATATATTTTTTAAATTTTTGGTTCAAAATTGTGACTGATTCGGTCGCTCAATTACGCGGAAAATACCGTAAAAATACTTTTTATGGTTTGCGACTAAATCAGTCACAAATATTAAAAATAAAATAAAATTAAAGATTGCGACCGATTTGGTCGGAATATGAAATTAAAAAGAGGTCTGACTAGTGTTGATACCCAATTTTCCCTATATTATTTTCAAAATGCATATATATCTTCAAAACAATGCATGAGTATCAATTAATATTTTTTCATAATTTATGCATTTCTTAAAGATTTTTAATTAATTTATCCCAGTATTTTATTATATAAGCAATCGCTAATTGCATCACAAATGTTTTATGATAATTTTATTGCTTAATTTTGTCAATTATAATTATATTAAGATTTAATTATTTCATGAATAGTCATATTTACATTTTTATGGTTATAATTGCAATAACTTTACAATAATAGCCCACAAGTGCATGATTACCTTATTTTACAAAAAAAAATGACATTTTGTATTTTTATAATATTAATTAGTTATTTTAAATCATTTTTTACATCAATAGAATTTTTTTAATCATTTATTAGCTATTTTATAAATTATTAATAGGGTAACAAATAGCCTCTTTTAATTTGATTTCATTTTCGGACCTGACCCAAAATACCACCCTGGCCCAATTAAATAACCCTGACCCAACTCTGGAACCCTCCCAACCCCTCAGATCAAATCCAGATCGTTGATCTCAAAAGATCAACGGTCCAGGATTATTTCCTTTTTTAATTAACATCAAATGACCCATAACCGTAGTTATTTCTTCAACCCCGTCTCCCCTAAATCCCTCCTCCTCTCTTCTCTCTCAAACTCTCCCCTAACCCTAGCCGCCGTCACCGGAAATCCTTCAATCTATGGGATTTTCCTTTGATTTTAGGCCCCGGTCGGCCTCCTATCTTCACTGGTTGTTCGGTTTTGTTGATGTTTGAAGGAAACTCGAAGAGATCCAAATCAGACTTGGTCCAAAACCTTTCAGTTTTCTTGATGAACCTGCCTTGGTTCATCTCCGTGTTTGTGAGTACTACTATCTTCATGTTTATGGCTTAAACCTCTGGTTCCAAACCAGATTTTCTTCTCACCTCTGTCATTTTTAAAACCCTAGTCTCTTGCTACTCGAGTATGTTCAAATCCTTGTAGATATTAGATGATTTTAAGTTTATTTGATGTTTCTCTTTAAAAAAACCTTATGTTTTCCAACTATTAATCGATTTTAGTATTTCTCTAAAACTAGAGTTTCGTCTCTTTGCATTTCTGCAAAACTTTTTCTAAAGAATTCGAGTGTTTAATTCTGTTTCTCTTTGTTTGCTTGACTGGTCTTCATATCTATGTTCTAATCCCTAGGGTTTCTGCTTATCTCACTGATTGTTTCAACATTTGCAAGTTATTCTTTTGTTCTGTCAATTAAAGGAGATTGACTGATTTTATTTGCTTAATTAGGGTTTGAAATTATATTTTTCTGCTGAGATTTTTACTTTATGTGATTTTTATCTATTTTTCTTATTTTGTGACTCATAATTGGTACTACTTGCCTTAATTAGGTTATTAGCCTGATATATGGGATTTAATCGTTTTAATCGGACCCTAAATGTCTCTGATTTATTTTCTTGCCTTATTAAACCTCAATTTGGGTTGTTAATTGATTATCCCTATTTTGAGAGGTCTTTCCCGGATCCTGCTGTGGTAATTGATTGAGTTTAGCCCCAATTAACTGGTTGATTTTATTTGCCTGCCTTATTTGTGAAATCTAAATCTTCCTTGCCTTATTTTGTCTACTCTGTTGAATGCTATATAATCCCCCATTTTGATTTTTCAAAATACACGAACACACCTAGAAAGAACACAGAAACACACACACAAATGCTCATTCTCACACCCTCTCAACTATAGTTCTTTCTGTTACTTCTACTTGTTGCTCTGTCTATAGTTCAGCCGGCTAGACCCTTGGATTCTACTTGATTTCATCTTCCTGTTTACTACTTCTTAACTGGTATGCTCATATTTCTGTTATCATACTCTATTCAATATGCTATGTAGTTGAACCTATGTCCTTCCTGTTTATTGCTCTTGATCAGCATGACTTAATTCATGTTAACTTGTCATGTCCTATATGTTAGTATAGTTAGTATATTCCGGTTTGATCCATGACACTTGTCTACTTGTTTCTCAACTAGCATGCTTCAATTCTTGGTCTGTTTATGTGTTTTTTACCTTAACATGTTCCTAATCAATTCATGATTCATGTACTACTTTGCTTTAAATTCATGCTACTTTATCTGTAAGGCTGTCTGATTAGGCATTTAACTTCATCATGTCTCTGTTTGATCCATGATACCTTTTTATATGTTTCTGAACTAGCATGCTTTAGTTTCCATCACCCTACTCTGCACTATGTGTTCTTTGACTGTTTACACTTAATTTCAGCATGTTGTTCTCTATTTAATACATGTCTATATGCTCACCTAGTAATAGTTAATCAACTAAGCCAATTTATGCAATGTGAAAATTACTGGAATTCATGCCTGAATTTAACTAGCTACATGTGGTTCTGTCTTGCTTGTAGTTTTTGTAATCTTGTAATTTGTTCACCTCTAAGTCCAAACTTTTTTTCTAAAAAAATATCTCCTACTGTTATATACTATTTTCAACTCCTACTCTTAGATATCTAGGGTCCTGCCCCCCTTCCCCCCAGTGTGAGCACTGCCTAGGAGTCCATGAGACTCCTCTGAACTCTGACATATTGGGGCTGGCCATCCAAACTTGTTTACAAAAAAATTATTTCTTTGAAAAGGTTCTGGTGTGAGCATTGCCCGGGGTCCCTGAGGCCCTTAGAAACTTTGACACACCAGAAGCCCAATTGTGTTATTATGAATTGTCGGTGTACTCCAGACTTGATTGAAAGCCTGTCTTCCAGGTTGACTTTGGGCCTGCCAAGGCTCCCTATAGTATAGTGTTTTTCATTATGTACTTTGTATTGGCCTGTAATAATATTCTTAAAGCAGATATGGGTTACTAGTAAAATCTGGGGAGGAATTTTTATATATCTTTTATCATATTCGGGTAGAAATCATGCTTATAGGATGTTGTTGTAATTCCTTATGTGCATTAGAAACCATGCATATAAGGTTCATCTCATTATCCTGAGTTTTCACACTGTGTCTCCTAGAAATCCTGCTTCTAGGTTGTTTATCAATTCTGCATCAATAATCATGTTTTCAAAATCCCCGTGTGTGCATTAGAAATCATGTTTCTAGAATCTTCCTTGTTGAACTTGCTTGGCAACTGATTAGCACCTTTGCCCCCCTAGATATCATACCCATAGGAAATAAGTGTAAAAACGGTTTCAACACTTAGACATCATGCCTATAGGAAACACATATCAAAATCAGTCTTGACACTTAGACATCATACATATAGGAAGTAAGTGTAAAAATCAGTTTATGTGTTTAGATATCATGTCTACAGGAAATAATGCTTGTAATCAGTTTCAACACATAAAAAGCATGCCTATAGGATCTAAAAAGATAAAATATGCCCGTTAAAATCAATCTCTGGTTTATATTTATGGTCTGATTAACGCTTAGATACCATGTCTATAGGATCTTTCCCGGTTATCACTTAGGCAAGCCTGTAGGATAATTAAAATCCTGAGTTTTAAAACTGTATTGGTTTGACTGCTTGTAAACGTGCCCAGATTTAGTAAGTAGGCAAAATGATAGGTACTCACTGCCTCACTTTAATAAACTGCTATATATTCTGTTTATGCTCATTTAGATATCCTGCCTATAGGATCCTAAGTCATTAAAAATCACTTGTCTAAATAGCATGCATTTGTTTGTCTATTTGTGGAGGTAAACATGAGCCCCCTTAATTTCACCTTATGTGACAGTCCTATTCGATTTTTGTTTGTCGCTTAGTTTTCTCCTTTTAAGCAACATATATGAGTCTAGAACCACCTTAAATAATGGTCCTAAACACCTCCGGGGCCATAGGTAAGGGACGGGTAATACACGCATAAGGTATGTACTGGATGTGATTAGAACGCTTAGGTAATAATTGAAAAGGGGAGGGTAACTGGGTAGTAAAGGAGATGATGACCTGTGCGCTAATGCTACGCGTTACACCTCTATTTGAGGAAGGTTACCGAGTATTGCATAGAAGTGATCCTATAGGCTAATAAACATAGGACCCCTTTAATTTCTGTTTTAAAGTAATCTCTATTTGTTTAAACTGTTTCATTTTTCTTTAAATATTAATTCGCTTAAATTAAGTTTGGCCGGGACCCACCGTTGTGGACCTCGAGGGGTGCCAAACACCTTCTTCTCAAGGTAATTTCGAGCCCTTACCCAATCTCTGATGATGTAAACCAGTTTATGAGTTATTTGCTTTAGGTGCCCTAACGCACCTTAATCCGTTAGGTGACGATTCTTCAAATCCCATACCCCGTCCCAAAAGGAAGGGAGTTATCCCAAAATGTCGAGACATGGACTCCGCAAGGAAAAAAAAGGGCGCGAAAACTGGTCAACGACATTTTCATCCGAATCAATCGCAATTTGAAAATTCAAATTTCAAACTTGCGACCGATTCGGTCGCAAATCTTTTTTGGTAATACACCGTAACCCATTTTTTCTTCTTTCTTCTCCAACTTTTTCCCCTCTCCTCTTCTGTCCCCCACCCTGTCTATTTGTTAATCTTATCCTCTAACCTAACCATATTAGGTATGATTTCCCTCTCTCTCACTCCCCCTCTCCCTCACCTGCTCCATCTTCCCCGTCCAGCCGCCCCCTCCCCCTCCCCCAAATTTTTTGTTTCTAAGTTGTTTTACTCGTTTTTGGTGCAGGAATAGTATGTACAAATTAGTTATATAATTTGCAATATAGTATAGATAACTTAGCAATATTTTTTGCAATATAATATGTATATAGTGATGTTAAAAATTTACTTGTTTAGATTAATTAGATTTTTTTTTATTGTTTATATAAATTCTTGTTTGATACTTGTTTATATAAAATCTTTTTTAATACCTGTTTATATAAATTCTTGTTATACTATGTCTTTTGAAAGTTATGCACGCATGCTTTTGAAAAAGAAACTTTGCTTTAGCAAACGCTACCCTAATAGTATAGACAGGATCTTCAGACATAACGGAGCAAGTCAAGCAGACAAAGGCACGAACCAACCTTCCAAAACTCACAAATTATTTCTTTGGATGCAAGACTATATCATCATGACAAATACCATTGCAACGACACAATCACTATGCACGAAACACATTGTCAGCTAATAATACTTCGCTCTTACCCTTCTCCTTGCATGAGACTAAGCACTGTCCCGAACCTTGCATGAGGCTAAGCCCTGCCTCTTCACTTGCATAAGGCTAAGCATTGACTTCTCTTTGCATGAGACTAAGCTCTGTCTCAATCTTGCACGAGGCTATGCCCTGCCTCTCCCATTTGCATGAGACTAAGTCTTGTCTCGATCCTACATGAGGCTAAGCACTGCTTCTATTTGCATGGGACTAAGCACTGCCTTCTAATTGCATGGGACTAAGATCTGTCCCGAATCTTGCATGAGGCTAAACCCTGCCTCTCTACTTGCATAAGGCTAAGCATTGTTTTCTCCTTGCATGGGACTAAGCACTGTCCCGAATCCTGCATGAGGCTAAGCCCTGCCTCTTCACTTGCATAAGGCTAAGCACTGCCTTCTATTTGCATGGGACTAAGCCCTGTCCCGAATCTTGCATGAGGCTAAGCCCTGCCTCTCTACTTGCATAAGGCTAAGCACGACCTTCTCTTTGCATGGGACTAAGCACTGTCCTAAATCTTGCATGAGGATAAGCCCTGCCTCCTTATTTGCATAATGCTAAGCTCTGCCTGCTCTTTGCATGGGACTAAGCACTGTCCCGAATCTCGCAATACTAAGCATTGTTTCTCTTGCATTGTTCTCTTCTCTCGGGCTAAGCTCTGCCCTCAACTTCATACAAGACTAAGCGCTGTCTTATCACCTCTAGCATCATGTCTCTGCACGTCATGGGCTGAAATATAGCCAACTTATCCGAAGGCATCATAGTCTGAAGGCGCCACCCTCATAGCCGGAAGACATCATGCCATGGCCTGAGGATTTCTCAAACTTGCACATCATTATTCAAAGGCGTCATAGGTCAGAGGCACCATTTTCATGTCCCGAGAACATCATTTCATGTCCTGCAAATCCCTTACCGCACAACTCATGGCCCATGGCGTCATAGTCTAAGGACGTCATCCTCAACCGTCCAAAGACAATTTTCATGGTCTGAAGGGAATTTGCATCATGTCTAAATTTATGCAAAGTTATACGTATATGATTGTAGTACATCTTTTGACTTGCAGGTGACCCAGTGTACTCACTGTTATCCCAACATGATCAATCCCGCTCCAGTTCCCTCAGAGTATTTCAAACCTAACCGCTCACTATAATCGTTTTACCTACTCGAAACCTTGTGTCCGTCCTTGTGATAGCTTCATCGGTTTATTTCGTCGGTGGATCCAGAACTACACGTGGCCTGATTCCTCTAAACCTAGCCCACCATCACTGATTTTCCACTGATTCATGGAATTTTCCTCCGATTTCATGCTCTCTACTGGTTGTTTGATTTTCATATTACTTGAGGATAATCTCAAGAGATTCGAACCAAATTTGGTTCAAAAATCTCTCCTTTCTCGGTTAATCCGTCTATATTCACTCTGGTGTCTGTGAGTACTAATACTTTCGTGTTTTATAGTTTCAAATCTCTGGTTCAAACCAGATTTGATTCACCTCTGTTTATTTTCATGAACCTAGATATTTCTTCTTTACGGTTTCGACTGATTTTTACTTGAGTTTCAGCTCTATGTCTTTGATATGCCTTAGGGTTTTAATTATTCGACTGTTTGTTATAATATTTTTCCAGTTTACTTTGGCCCTGTCAATTAAAGTGCTTAATTAATTTACTTGCCTAATAGGGTTTGAAATTGTACTTTCCTTTAATATCGATATTTCCTTAGCAAATTTTTACCTTATGTATAATTGGGGAGACTTTCCTTATTTCTCTTACTGGCTTGATTTTGGGCTTTGATTATTATGTCCGACCTATAATTGATTTCTAGACTTACTGCGTACCTTATTTAGCCCTAATCTTATATGCTGATTTATTCCGTGAAAGATTCTCCTTAATTTAAGTAATACTTACATGATTTTATCCTATTAATTGGTTTGTGTTAACCCTAATTAAATTAATTGATTTTTCATAACTTTATTTGTGTATAATTAATTTCATACCTTATTTGGTTTTATTCTATTGTATGCTATAAAAAGCCTTTCATGTTCTGGTTTCAAACACTCTTACACACTTACACTCAGACACACCTACCTACATACGAAGAGACTTACACTGAGACTCTTACACTCACACGCACAACTTCTTTATCGAACAATTCTTACGATTCAAAATTCTCAAAGCTGTCTGTTCTCTCATAAACTTGAGTTCTTTCTATCACTATGATTTGCTGCACTGTTTAGCCGGCTGGAAGCCAAGGCTAAACTCGCCGGATCCAAACTTCCATTACATTCCTGTTTACTTTCTTCCTAACTGGTATGTGTTAACTCCTGTTATCCTATTTTGTTCTATGCGCTTATGTGGTTATTTTATTTCAACCTTAGCATGCTTCTGTCTGATCTATGATTCATGATTACTTCTTTCTCAACTAGCATGCTTTAGTTCCTGTTATCCTATTATGTTCTATGTACTTGTTTGGTTAGTTTATTTCAAACCTCAGCATTTTTCTGTTTGATATACGCATATATGATTCCACTTAGTGACAATGCTAAACTAAGTTATTTCCAATAATGTGAAACCTTGTTTGATTTAGTTATATGTTCCATGTTCTGAACATTGCTAGATACTGCAAGCATGCAATGTGTGGCCAATTATGTCTGTTAAATGTCCTTTTGTGATACTAGTATGAGTAGTTAGTCTGAACAAGTACCAGTTTACTTGAACTATGTGTTGAATATATGTTCTATTTGCTTCCCGGTACAACTCTGTGTAATCTGAATCTGTTTGCTTCTGGAGACTAAATGTTTTCTAAAACTATTCCCTTACTCTTTATATACTGGTTTTTCAAACTGCTACTCTTAGTTATTTAGGGTCCTACCACCCCTAGTGTGAGTCCTGCCTAGGGTCCTTGAGACTCCTTCAAACTCTGACACTTTAGGGTTGGTCTTCCAATCTTTTACAAACTACTATTTCTCTAAGTACGATTCTGGTGTGAGCATTGCCCGGGGTCCCTGAGACCCTTGGGAACTTTGACACACACAGAAGCCCAATTTTGTGTATCATGGATGGACCACCTGTATATTTCAGACTTTCTTTGCTTGAAGGCCTGGTTTTCAGGTTAATATTGGGCCTATGAAGGCTCCCTATAGTATAATGAATTTTGTTGTGTAATTTATTCATTATTGGGCTGTAATAATGTAATAATCTCTGTAATAAACAGATCTGCGGTTATTAGTAAAAGCTGGGGGAGGGGGGGTTATATATCTCTATTAAAAAAACTCGGGTAGGAAATCCTGCCTATAGGTCTATTGTGTTGGTTCCTTATGTGCATGTTACTGTTCATTTAGAGATCCTGCCTATAGGATGTTTTTCTGACTATTTGTGACTCTGAATCTTCATATTTTCGGCATATTAGAGACACTGCCTATAGGTCTTTTGTTAATTCTACATTAGAATCCATGTTCATAGGATCTACACATATTTCCAATCTCAACGTGCATTAGCGATCATGTATATAGGATCATATTTGTATGAATTAATAAACTTTCCTGGTGACTTGTCTAAAATTCTGCCTGTTATACCCCATTTTAACACGGGTCAAACTAGAGTATAACATATGTGTAATTCTGAAGGTTTAATTAATTAAGAGGGTCGCCACCTAATTATTTTAACGGTGAATTAGGACACCAAATCTAGCTAAGTGATGCTTGAAGTTAACTCAGCTTAACCTTAGAAATTCTAGGTAAGGGTTCTAATTATCCTAAAGAGAAGGTGTTAAGCATTCTTTAAGATTCGTTAATAACGATTATCGGTCATGCTTAGGTTACTATAAACTATAATCAAGTTTTATAATATATGTACAACATTTTATATTTTTATACATAATTAGAAAATAACACACGGCTATACTTTCCACGTATAAAGTTTACTAAATGAATAAAACTTGAGTTAGAAATATGTTCCCAAAAAGACACGCCAAAGACCTATTTTTTTAGAAAACCTGAATTAAACTTAAATGTAACAAAAGGAAGTAAAGTTCTTATGGCCAAATGTCGTCGAAAAGTAATTTATGTAAAATCGAGGTTGACAATTATTCTAACAAACCGATCATTGCCATATTTTAACCTAAACCAAATTGTTGATTTAAAAGCTCTTATATTAATGTAAAACAAAATCAGTGATTTGTTAACACTAAAGGCCACTAAACAAATAAAATTTATCAGAATAAACCAAAACATGCAAATAAATCAACAATCATTATAAAGAGCTAAATAAAACAAATGATAAAAGAGAAGATAAAAAAAACAAAGACTCCATAGGCGTCCCCAAGCGTTTCGCTTGTTTTCTTGTGCTATCAAGTGCATCTATAGGAATAGGGGATGCGATGACTTCATACTCGGGTACTGTTGAGTCTCGATTGAGACTCCATATTTGCTCCAAATGCATATGCAAAGGAAAAATAAACATGAAATGAGAGAGTTGGTACTTAAAAATAATACCTTAAAATTAATATTACACTGAATCATGCACATAAGAAAAGAATTAGTCATGCAGACACACATAATGCATTTACTTTTATTCTTGTTAGTGAACAGTTACATCTTTGTTATTATTAACTGATTTCATTATTCATGCTAGTTGTGAGAACCTTTTAAAGGTTGATTAGTTACAAGTTAACTAAAATGCCCAAAAGTATTCTCCAAATGATAATACAGAAAGGTAAGTCCATACAACATTAGAGACAAATTCTAAGTCCTTGCATTATTTACGGGACCATGAGTTTCTTAAGAGTCAATGTGCAAATACGTATAGCAAAAGGAAATATTATAGTAGGATATGTATTATGGTACAACAAGGGATCATGCGTGAGCTCATTCATACTTTATCCAAATGCTCAGCAGCAATTACACAATTTAAGTTTTGAAACTAGTAGTATTTTAACGTGGTTTTACATGATCAATAAATACACATCATGCCTCCTTAAATATTGTAGAGTCAACCAAAATATATGGGCACTTATAAACATGATTTCTGCCTATATAGAAACTTACTCAAGAATAGTAATACGAACTGAACGGAAATATTTTTACTTTGTTACCTATTTTAGCTTTAAAATGCATGGTCAAGTTGGCAATTAAGTGTTAAAGGCAATTTTTTTTTTACTTTCTATAACTAATACAACTCTACCAAAAGCATGCTTATTCCTTAGCTTAAATGTATAGGTAACTAACCTATTTTTCTTTAAAATCTAGTAATACTATAATAAAGTTTTCTTCTTATCAGTTAACACTACATTACCTAATAAAACAAGTTTATAATGACAGAATATTCAAGACTTCAAACAAGACTACAGGTTCATGATACCAAAACTCATTTTAACTAAAGAATGCCTTTTAAAGTATCCTAGTGAGCAAGAATTAACTGGGCCTAAAGCCATGACATATAACAAGTGAGATAAAATTAACTAAATCATGATTCTACATTAGTATTCAAACTTGTTATTAATTAAATGAGTAGCACTTCAACACATACAAATCCTCGGCTTCAACACTCAAAGTTAACAAACAATGTATTCCTTTGACATAAATAAAATTTCTAAACTCTAAATATGAACACTTAGTCGAGTATTTTACTTTGACCAAACCTTAGAGTTAAAAAATTTGTACCTGGTGTGACGATCTTAAGCCATGATATCTAAAAGCTTAAAGAATCTAAGTCATGATTTCTACACTTAAATCACTAACTAGAATAATTTCGTCACAAAATCAGTAACTTATACACAAGCTGTTTTAGGGAATCTGGCAATCAATTTCAAAGTACAATTACTACTCTATAACTAAGATATGTAACCAAGGCCTTTTAACTAAAGGAAACATGGTTCTTAACAGAGCTGAACAATACATGCTACTATAGCAGATTTTAATTATAAGTCCTAAAGACATGAGTGTTAATGTTCCCTTTTGTACAAAGCTACAAACATATTTTGATTCAATTAAACGGAAGAAAAAATCTAACACGTAATTCCATAATACGGTATGTTACTAATTTAAGAATAATAGGATAAGGTTGAGTTTTTACCTTTCACGGGGCAATGAACCAGAGCTTTTGAGGTTTCAGATCCACTCCCTTTTGATGTGATTGAAGACCAACATAGATTAATAACACTATGATTTAAAAGATGATAGTTGACTTCAAACGAATAACTTAGTCAAGAGATTTTCGGATAATAAACGTGTCTTTCTCCCGGAGATCTCCCGATGCCCCTTCGAATGAGACTTGGAGAGGTATTTATAGGCCAAAAACACAGATCTAGGATATTTGAGCGGGGATTCAAATTTTCAGATTTCAAACGAGGTAAAACAAAGTCGTTCAAATCCGAACGTTGGAATAGTAGCTGGGATTCACGTGATTCGCTCAGTTCTTTCACGAAATGGTAAGATCTTCTCTGAGGCAGAGAGATTCGGCAAGTCTTGTAGTGTAAAAGTGGGAGGATCATTTCTTGGTCATCGATACACGCAAAAATCGGATGAGAGAAAGTCTTACTTTGCTTGAAATAGGGTGGACAAAGGCTATACTTGATTGTTGGAGGTTGAATTTTAGTCAAAAATGGAGAAAAGGACAAAGGCATAGTTGTGGAAGACTAGGCTAAGAGAGGCTCTGCTTAGAGAAAGAGAATAAAACCCTAATTAGTTGGGCAAACGTGGGCCTCTAGGAAGTGGGCCTGATATTTTAAAGATTGAAAGACTTGATTTTGGGCTGGGAATTGGGCAATGACTGATTGGGTTGGTTTAAGTTATTTAAGAGTGGAAAATGAAAGAGAATTGGTGGTAGATTTTTTCCTTCTATATATTAATTTCTTTGAGTTTTCTTTGTCTTGTTAATTTGGACCCAATATAATATTATGATAGATATATATATTATTCAAAATAAGTAGTTAGTTTATATAAATAAAAATAAAATATTTTAATATTAATGAAAATATTAATAATTATTATTATTATGGTACTAATAGTAACTACTACTACTACTACTACTACTACTACTACTACTACTACTACTAAATGTGGGACAAAATTGGATGTCAACACTGCCCACATGTGATTAATAGAATTCATAATTAAAAATCAGTTTCAACTTAGATATCATGCCTATAGGAGATGTAAAAATCAGTTTTCTTCAATTTAGATACTATGTCTATAGGAAATAAACAAATCAGTTTCAACACTTAGAAATTATGCCTATAGGAGTTAATTAATTCTGCAAACTAGAAAGCATGCCTATAGGATCTAAAGAGATAAAATCTGTTTTCATGAGTTAAATCAGTAACTCGCTCAGAAGCCATGTTATAGGTCTACAATTAACAATTGTAGATGCCATGCCCATAGGATTCTGCTCCGGTTATCACTTAGGCAAACTTGTAGGGTTATTAAGAATTCTGGGTCTAAAAATTGTGATCCCTTGCTGCTTGAAATTTGTCCAGATTCAGAATTTAATCAAATCAGTAGGCAAGCTAGTAGGTCCCAATGCTCATTTTAATAAATTGATTTCTTACATTCTGTTTATGCCCATCTTGATATCCTTCCTATAGGATCCTAAATTAATGAAATTTGCTGATTGAACTGCGTGCATTTGTTGTTACTTGTGGAGGTTAACGTGAGTCCTTATTTTCTCCTTACATGATAGTCCTATCCGGATTTTATTTTTCGCCTAGATTTTTATTATTTTAAGCAACATAGGTCAGTCTAGAACTACCTTAAATATAGGTCATTTACACCTCCAGGACCATAGGTGAGGGACGAGTAGTGCACGCATAAGGCACGAGCTAGAAGCTACTAGAACTTTTAAGTAACAACTGAAAGATAGTAATTAGGTAGTAAAGAAAATTATGACCCGTGCGCTAATACTATGTGTAGCACCCCAACTTGGGGAAAGTTACCAAGTATTGCATGTAAATGAACATATAAGCTAAAAAACTTAGGACACCTTTTAATTCATGTTTTGATAATAGTTGTCTAAATTGCTTTATTTTTCTTTAAGACTAATTCGCTTAATTAAGTTCGGCCGGCACCCACCGTTGTGGACCTCGAGGGGTGCCTAATACCTTCCCCTCAAGGTAATTTCGAGCCCTTACATGATCTCTGGTGATGCAAACTAGTTTCATGAGTTAACT
This sequence comes from Nicotiana knightiana, assembly GCA_005239525.1. Classification (NCBI taxonomy): domain Eukaryota; kingdom Viridiplantae; phylum Streptophyta; class Magnoliopsida; order Solanales; family Solanaceae; genus Nicotiana; species Nicotiana knightiana. The sequence goes on along the minus strand of ML400301.1, from coordinate 19,991 downwards.
GCACTATGTGCCCTAACGCACCTTAATCCGTTAAGTGACGACTCTTCAAATCCCATACTCTCATCCCAAAAGGAAGGGAGTTGTCCCAAAAACGTTGAAACACGATTTCGCGAGAAAAAGGGGGGCGCAACAATTTTCGTATTGAAGGAACGATTAGGTTCCCTTGTGTGAAAGGCAAGTGTGTTAAGTTATTGAGAGAATATGTTTCTACATGTCATCTTTTTAAAAAGGGATTTATGAAAAAATATTATGTATGGACTGCTCATAGGGAGAACCTTGATAACATAAATGATGTTGATTTTCATAATTCTTTTGGTGGTGAGGATGGTAGTCCCGTAATGGAGAATAATGTTGAAAATTCTAGATTCAATGACATGATGAGGGATGCCTTTGAGATGTTCCCGAGGGCTCAATATGAACCAAATGATGAGGCTAAGAAGTTCTTCAAAGATTTAGAGGAAGCTAGTTGTTTGTTGTATGAAGGCTCAGTGCATTCCAAGTTGTCTGTTGTTGTTCAATTACTTCAGATTAAGTCGGATAGTTCTATTTCTCAATCGTTCATGAATTCTATCATTGGGCTTATGAATGAACTTAATTCGATTAACATTGATTTGCCCAAAGATTTACATGGCAAAGAAATTGGTTTCCAAGTTGGGTCTTTCATCAGAGAGGATTCATTGTTGTGAGAATAGTTGCATGTTATTCTATAAGGATGATGCATCTCTAGATAACTGTAAATTTTGTAACAAGCCTCGTTACAAGGATGCCACAAATTATAAAAAGAAGAATATTTCGATGAAGGCGATGCACTACTTATCCCTTATACCAAGGTTAAAGAGGTCGTATGCATCAATGAGCTTCACTCCTCATATGATATGGCATTATGAGCATAGAAGGCCAGATGATGTTCTATGTCATCCATCAGATGGAGAAGCATGGAAGCATTTCGATAGAGTATTCCCGGACTTTGCTAGTGAACCATGAAATATTAGGTTAGGATTAGTCGTTGATGGATTCACTCCATTTGCAGTCTCTGCTGCACCATACTCATGTTGGTCGGTGTTTGTTATGCCGTATAATCTTCCACCTGAGTTATGTATGACAAGTCCATATTTGGTTCTAACTTGTATTGTTCCAGGTCCACGCAATCCAAAAACATTTATTGATGTTTACATGCAGCCTTTAATTGATAGGTTGAAGTTATTGTGGCATCAAGGCGTGGAAACATATAATGTATCAACTAAGCAAAACTTCAGATTGCGTGCTACTTTGATGTGGACTATAAATGATTTTCCTGATTATAGAAAGATGTCCGGGTGGTCGACTGACAGAAAGTTAGATTTCCCGACTTGTATGGAAGATACAAAGGCATTCACTTTGAAACATGGAGGTAAGAACACATGGTTTGACTGCCATTACCGCTTCTTGCATATGGATCATGAGTTCAGGAGAAATACTAGTGCATTCATGAAGAACAAAACAGATTATGATGAGCCACCATTTATCTCGTCTCCAGAAGAGACTTGGAACAGAATTAGGGATCTACCTAAGGTAACAAAGTATCCCTTGGCTAAGAAGATACCTTGTTATGGCGTTACACACAACTGGACCAAACATAGCATATTTTGGGAGTTACCTTATTGGACGTACAATCTTCTTCGGCATAATCGTGATGTCATGCATCACGAGAATAACTTTTTTGACAACTTGTTTAATACTGTGATGGATGTCAACAACAAGACAAAGGATAACTTGAAGGCCATGATGGACTTAAAGGAATACTATATGCGAAGTGAGTTGTACCTGACATATTTGAACAACAAGATTTAGAAACTCAAGGCCAATTTTACCTTCACCTTGGAGTTGTACCTGACATATTTGAACAACAAGATTCTATCTAGGTGCGTTGACATGAAATAAGGAAAGTTGATATCTATGAAAAGCCACAATTGTCACATTTTTATGGAATCTTTGATGCCTTTTGCGTTTAATTCATTGCCTGGTAGAATATGGAAGCCCATCACAAAGGTAAGCTTATTTTTCAAAGAGTTGTGTTTTAGAACTTTGAGGGTGGATAACCTAACTTACACGGAGAGTAACATTCGTGTAACTTTAAACAAGTTGGCGAAAATTTTCTCTCTTGATTTTTTTGACGTGATGGAACATCTTCCAATTCACCTTGCACAAGAGGCATGTCTTAGAGGGCCAGTTCAATGCAGATGGATATATCCATTTGAGAGGTAATTAGTGACTATTAATCATTAATCCTTATGTGTTTTATTTTAATATTATTCCATCTAAAAATAATGCTAATATGCAGGATAATTGGCAAATGTAAGCGGACTGTCAAGAATAGATCCATGATTGAAGGATCGATATGTGAGGCATATGTGGCTAGAGAAACTTCTTACTTTTGTTCATATGATTTTGAACATGATGTTACATATTTGAAAAATAGACCCGATCGACATGACGATGGAGGCACCGATGCTTCGTATCCACCATTTTCCATATTCAATCAATCAGGTAAAGGCGGTGCAGAACATAGTTCAAAACAACTTTTGAGTGAGATGGAACTAAAGTCAGATAAAACACATGTGCTTTTGAATTGCCCAGAGGTCCAACCTTACTATAAGTAAGTATACATTTATATTATTACCGACATATAATAAAGATTCATCATCGTTTTAAATAATGATATTTTTTATTTTGTCGGACAGTTGGTTTGTGAGTACATATGAGCAAGAGCTTGTTTATCCAAAGTTTTCAGAATGGTTTAAAGAATTTGTAAGTGTTACTTAATTTTTAATATGGCCTTATTGATGGAAATTTACAATAATTATATATATTTAAATAATTCTAAATTATTTTTCCCTCTATAGGTTCATAATCCAGTTAATGGCGTAAATGACCAATTTTTGCAAGATATAGCTTGGGGACCTGATCCTAGAGTCAGAAATATGTCTAAATATTGTATCAATGGGTACAAGTTTCATACATAAAAATGGTCTAAGAGTAAGAAAACAAATAATAATGGTGTGTGTGTAAAAGCCGATGGGGATATTGATCATTATGGTATGCTTCAAAAGATCATAGAACTCGAGTATAAAGTGGGTCGGCCGAAAAAAAATTGGTACTCTTTCGGTGTAAGTGGTATGATCCAACACCAAATAGAGGTACGAAAATGCACCCTCAATACAAAATTGTTGAAATAAAGCACACAGGTAGGTATATACTCTATGACCTATTTATTATTGCACAAAATGTGAATAAGTGTACTATGTACCTTATCCTTTGTGCAAGAATAAGTCCGCATGGAGAGTAGTGATAAAATCTAAGTCAGTGGGTAGGGTTGAAGTCGAGGATGCATTGGATGTGGCGTACCAAAATGCTATTTCAAGTGTTGAAACAATAGTGGATGATGAATTAGCAGATGAATTGCAGAATAGCAATGGCATATACGAAGAATTCGATCCTTCGGTCCTAAGATGAATTTTAACTGAGCATGGTGAGGGAACATCAATGAAAAATGAGGACGAAGATTCAATTGATAAACATGAAACAAGTGAGGATGGAGAATTATATGATGAAAATGAAATAAGCGGTGAAGAATCATATGCTGAATAAAATGAAAATAAAAATGAAAATGAAAATGAAACAAGCGATGAGGATTAAGCTATTGTGTTTGATGACTTCTTCATTATTTATATGTTATGATGTGCATCATCGTAATATGTATTAAAATTACTTTATATTATTAATGACATCTTCATTTTTATGTTTATATTGTTATATTTATTATGTATGCTTTATGTTTATATTTGTTATGTTAAATTTTCTTACATGTAAATTTTATATTCGTTACACATATGGATTCTCGCGGTAAAGAAATAAAAAAATCTAAGAAAAAAAAACATACTTTACCTAGATCAACTCAGCTTCCTCCACCTACACCAAATATGAGCCCTCCTCCATGCCTCCTCGTCCTTCCATGCCATCTTCACAATCATCTAACTTTTTCAAAGCCCCCCTCCCCATCGTCTAGCTTGCTTCAGTATTATTCCATGCCTTATTGTGGTGGCACCATTAATTTATACCCACGCCTCATTTTCCAGCTTCTTCCTCGCGTGATCCTGCTAGTCAGTTCAGTGGCTCACCGCGGATTGCATCCCCGAGCCATCATAGTAGCCAGCATGGTGGTTCATATTTTGTGCCTCATACATCACCCACTCAATTATCATCTCCAACATCATCCAATCCAAGTATATATAACTTGGATATTGGAGGCTCTCATGCAGCTGCATCCCCATCTACCAGTACTTCTATAGTTGCTGGAACCGTGAGACAATGTACTGGAGGGATTGTACAGTACGATCATCTTCATCGGCTGATTATCGTTCCCCATGGCGACGCGTGAGTTTTTCTTCAATTTACTTTTAAAAACTTTCAATAAAATTTTGCATATAATGATTTAGTGACATTTTATATGTTAAATTAAATGCAGGTTTTTACCATCATTTCAGGCCGCGCACATGGTGATGGAATCTATGAAGCCATTTTTTGATGAGCCTTGGAATTCTTGGAGACAGATTCCGTACCATATCAGAATGATATGTGGCAATAATTTAAGGTAAGAATAAATTAATTTTTATTAATACTTATCCTCATTCGTCTCATATTATTTATTCAATTTTGCAGGTTAGGTACGTATGACGGCCAACACTTGAAAATCTGGTGAATAATAACTTCGAGAAGAAAGCACAGAAGCTGATAACAAATTCACATCATGTTGCTAGGAAAGGTGGAAAAAAATCTAATTGGATATGTGAAGATGTCTTCAATCAGCTCTTGGTGAAGTGGAACACCCCTGAGTGGAAGAAGAAGAGTGAACAAGCAAAGTCAAACAGAGCTTCTACTAAGGATGGAGCATTGCATACTGGAGGTTCTATTAGTTTTGCCAAGCCCATCATTTGAGGATGATAATTTCATTAAAAAATATTCTTGGAGGGAGATGTGACTTATGATGAGGTCTTTGAGGAGACCCACAAGAAGAAGAAGAAGGAGGACGACATAAGAGAACGATGGATCGAACCGCGTGCTTTAGAGATATTTGTATAATACAAACACCAACACTATATTATTTTTCCTTCTTGGTTTATTTTATTTATATAACATGCATTCTTTTTATTTCAATACAAGTATCATATTGATCTTGATGCATGGCGACAAACTCAGTCAGCCCCGAAGGATATGACTGCAATTCGGACACAAGCGGCTGGTGGTGTGAATAAAAGTATAAATATTATGTAATTATCTATTTCGATATTAATTTGAAAGTTGCTTGTTTGTTTTCTTACTTCTTTTACTTTCTTTTTTTTATTTCTCTTGAAAATAATAAATAAAGGTCGAGTCTCTGAGATTGGAGTACAGTCATCCTCCAATCATCCACCAGCAACATTATTCACTGGGGCATCAATTTTCCAAGAAGACATGGTACCTATGCGTCAAAAAGTGGATCAAATGTCGCAAGAATTTCAAGCAACTCAAAATTTGATCCAAAAATTGTTAGAAAGGAAAAGCAAAAAAGGAGCTTCAATGGAGTCTGAGTATGCGGAGGAGACTGAATCTGAATAGGCTATTTGAATGTTTTAGAGTTGAAGTTAGAGACATGTTTAACTTATGTTGTTTGATAGTTGGTTGTTTCATTAGTTGGTTGAATTGTTATAAATATTACTGTTCATTTTGTAGTAGATATTGAATTTTGGATTGTTATATTAGGTTTTTGGTTAATTGTTAGGTGTTTGGTTGACTGCTTTATTTGGCAGGTGGTGTAATTAGAAATACAACAGGATTTTGCTTTAAAATGCCAAGATTTGCGACTGAATCCGACACAAATTTCACCAGGAATTACCCAGATTTGCGCCTTGTACAGTCGCAAATTGAAATTTTTTAACAATATTTAATTAATATTTACGACTGAATCAGTTCAAATGTAGAATTTTTGATATTTTTAATTAATTAATAATCAATATTTACGACTGTTTCAATCGGAATAATTAATTAAAAATTGATTTTATTTTTAATTTTTCGACGGAATTAATTGAATTTTTTTTTTTATATATATTTTTTTAACTCTGATTGACTGAATCAATTGCTAAATTTGCGACTGTTTCGGTCGCAAATTGCTTAATTTCAAATGTCCCCGCATTTTTCAATTTGCGATTGAATCTGTTGTAATTTTTCGACTGATTCAGTCGCAAATATATTGCGACCACGTATTTTTCGACTTACACTTTTCAGTCGAAAATCGGTCGAAAAAATACGATTTTCGATCGATTTACGACTGATTTGACAGTCTCGAATTTGCTGTTTTTAGTAGTGTTTTGAAAAATTATATATAATAAAAAAGGAAATTGAAACATTCAAAGGGGGCTTATGTCTCATAGATTGAAACTGCCCTATAAGAAAAATCTTGTTAACTTCAAGGAAGAAAACATCACTTTCCGTAGACAAAATGTTGATTTGACTTCAAAAACAATAGGAATTGTTTGTCTTGAAAGATAGAATTTTAACCTCATAGTTATCGCAAGCTGGCATTTCATTTTATGATTCACTAAGAAACATTCATTAAACACAAGAAGAAAAACACATGGAGTACAAGACACAAAATTGCTTTTAATTAAAGGGATGTGCATTTTAAGATATGTTATCCTTGTTGTTTTGAAATATTTACTGCACCTTTGAAAAAAAAAAAAAAAATTGTAGGTGGAGTGAGCTCATGAGTATATATTAAAGGACGAGAAGGTTGAAGAGGAAAACTTTTTTGCTACATTAATTGGAAACTTGAACTGAACCTGAAGTAATATAACATGGCAACAATTAGTTAGCAACTAAAATCTCGTGTGTATACTATCATACATTTGTTATATAGTTTCATAGATACGCCTAAAAATAAATTATTATCTATAATTTTAATTGCCCTTTTGCGGGTGACTATCATTGTGTTAAACTTGATATATTCTGGTCATTTATGTGTATCACTACACTAAACACAAGAAATAAAATAAAAGAAAACATAAGTACAGTATATATCGACGAAATGACATGAAAACTTATATAGCTGGACTAGATAAGTTTCTTGTAAAAGAAGGAGAATAAATCTATTGCAATATATTTGTCAATGTCTAGACATCTTTCGTGAATTCCTATAGTTGTTTTGCTCTTTAAACCTTTGAAATCTACGTTGTCCACATTAGTATATGTCTCTAGTGTTGGCTTAGAGGAGTTTGAACGCCTATAAATTTAATTTCTCATACACCAATACAACTCAATAATCCCATCCTAGCTATTTGATTGCTTTCTTTGTTAACCTTAAAATACTATACAATGATTAGATATGTCGTATTTCTCGTTCTTCTCTCAATTTGGGCTGGTGTTGAAGGTCGAAGTATCTCTCGATTCTTAACAGAAAAATCGACAGGGACCAAATGGGCTGTTCTAGTTGCTGGCTCCGATGGATGGTGGAACTACAGGCACCAGGTTATCATTCATCCCAACTATATTTCCTCCAAATTATCTAATTTTTCCAATGACATTAATTATCAGTTACAACTTTACAAATTAAATTGGTAAACATTCCTTCACAAGTTTGAACTAAAACATGCTTATTTTTAGACTTGAGTGAGGCCTTAATTACAGATAGAGTTCCTATATATCTTACTCATTTATGTTTGTATATAGCAAACGGCAAACTAACCATGTATAAAACCACGTAAAGAAAGGATAAGTTTTTTTTCACGAAAAAAAGAAAAAACAAAAATTAAGAAAAGTTTTGGAAAAGTAGGGCCGCGTCAAAATTTTAATACACACACGCCAGAATTTTGAAATATTAGAAATTCTGAGGATCACCAGAATTTTCAGTGTCAGAATTTTGAAGCACCAAAAAATATGACGATCACCAACATTTTCAGCCATAATATTGAAAAATTCTGGCGATCGTGATAAAATTCTGACAATCACCATAACTGTTACGTGCTTTAAAATTCTGGCAATTCAAAAAAATCTGCCAACTTTAAAATTTTGGTGGGGCTTCTTTTTTAAGCTTTTGTCATAGGAGTCAAAAAATCAATAGTGACACAGAAGTGTCCTATTTCTATCATTCTCCCAACCAAAATAAAAAAAAAACAAAAGGTAGTCACTTCTATCGGTAAATTTATTTTTAGAAAATTTTAATAGTTCAGTTGGTTGATTAAGTCAACTTATACTTTGTTGGTGAGAGTATGATTTCTCGCTTTGTAATTCTCTTTCCATTCGCCTTCCACTCCCTCTCCCGTTTCCCATACAACAACAACAACACATCCAATATTATCTTTGATCTTTTATTCTCTATATATAGAACTAGTAAAAAAGGAAAGCATTTTATTCATCTAGTTAATCATTCCGTAACAATTTCGAATAATGAGACATTCCTAAACCTTTTTCTTGAATAAAATTTGTGGAGACTTTTATAATTAACATTACCTTAAAAGATAGTAAAACAGGCTATATTTGCCAGAGAAATATTAATGTTATTTCTTATTTTTCAGGCAGATGTGTGCCATGCTTACCAACTACTGAAGAAAGGGGGTCTCAAGGATGAGAACATCATTGTATTTATGTACGATGACATTGCTAACAATACAGAGAATCCTAGACCTGGAGTCCTCATCAATAACCCACATGGTCAAGATGTTTATCAAGGTGTTCCTAAGGTTAGTTTTTTTTTTTCTCTTTCGAGCTAAAATTCCTTAAATTTTTCTCCAATATTATAACGTTTAATTGTTTATTATGAGAGGTTTTTTTTTTTTTTTTTTGTTGAGGCAGGATTATGTAGGTGAAGATGTTAATGCTGACAATTTTTTCAATGTTATACTTGCCAATAAAAGTGGTATCACTGGGGGTAGTGGGAAAATTTTGGACAGTGGCCCAAATGACAATATTTTCATCTATTATACTGATCATGGTGGCCCTGGGATTGTTTGTAAGTAGTTTCTTCACATTATTTCTCAATATTTGTTTATTGTCATAATGGATTCACATACTAATTAAATTGAAGTTTTCATGTGGGAATTCCCAATTTAATTTTGGATTATCAGTCACTAATTTTGTTATATCTTCTTCACTATCACCTGGTGTTTATCGTACTGGAAACTAATCAAATTAAAATTTGTTTCATGCTTTTACTATTATAAGCAATGCCAACTGGAGTTGTCTACGCGAACGATCTGATTAACGTGTTGAAAAAGAAGCATGCTTCTGGGACATATAGTAAAATGGTAACTTTCTTAATTTATTTCGGTCTTTACTATAATCGTTTCCGTGGCACAAACTAATTTTATGTTATGTTGGATGATGTTTTTCAATCGTCAGGTGTTTTACTTAGAAGCATGCGAGTCTGGAAGTATGTTTGATGGTCTTCTTCCCGAAGGTCTAAATATCTATGTCACGACTGCATCAAAACCAGATGAAAACAGTTGGGGAACGTATTGTGGTTTGGGTCGTGGTGCTTGTTTAGTTGAGTGTCCTCCTCCCGAGTTTGACGGTGTTTGCTTGGGAGACTTGTACAGTGTTGCTTGGATGGAAGACAGGTATGCACAACTTTATTCTTGTCCCTTCGAGAGTTTGATTCAGGATTTTAATTCTTAAACTTAAAAAGATTACATTTAAAATCATGCGCAAACTGATATTGCTGTTTGCAACTCTGAACAGTGATGTCCAAGATCGACAATCTACAACTTTGGATAACCAGTATGACAGGGTAAGAGCTAATAATACTTTCAACTATATTGTTTGAAAACTTGAAGATCATAATATTGTCATAGGCTCAAATCCTAGACTCTATATATATATATTGATTTGTGCTTTCTTGTATTGCTTGTTCTAAAGGAAGACTAATGATTTCGTTAAATGGACATGCTCAGATTGCAAACAGAACTGCAGCCAACCTAACACATGGTTCCCATGTCATGCAATATGGTGATATGGAGTTAAGTGTTGATGGTCTTTTCCAGTATATGGGTTCTGTTTCCACAAGCCATAGTCAAGCTCCTAGTCCCATGGCATCTGCTCCCAGTCCCATGGATGCCCCGTCATTCTTGACATCCTCAGAAAATGTGGACCAACGTGACACTGAGCTTTTCTACTTGACATCCAAAGTATGTTACGTTGTTTCTTATGTTGGAATTTTCTTCCTTGTCCACATGATTCATTTTAACTGGTCACTTGGTATGTGTGTCGCACGTATTATTATAAGATAGAAAAAGAGAAATTATATATATATATATATGATTCATTCTTTCTTAATGTTGGCAGTACCAAGGTGCTCCTGAAGGATCTAACGAGGAATTTGAAGCTAATCGGAAACTTAATGAGATTATATCACAGAGAAATCAAGTGGATAACAGCGTAAAACGTCTTGGAGAGCTTCTGTTTGGAGTTGAAAAAGGTAATGAGGTGCTGCAGAGTGTTCGACCTGCTGGACAACCACTTGTTGACAATTGGGATTGCCTTAAATCCTATGTAAGTAGTCAGCCTAACCTAATTATGATAATTTTGTGCTACTTAATTTACTAGAATTTCTCTGTTAATTCGTTTGTCTGTCGAGAATGTGACTAGTATTATTTTCTCATGTATATATATATAGGTCAAGACATTCGAGGCACGTTGTGGGAAATTAACATCGTACGGAAAGAAACACATACGTGGTATCGCCAACATCTGCAATGCTGGAATTGAGAGTGACCAAATGGCTGCTGCAACTGCACAAGCATGTTCAACCTAACTAGGGTACTCTTTGCAAAAAGATTAATAAGTACTCCATATGTTTGGCCAGTTTGTGACATGGCTGCAAAATTTCACTTTAAATAGATAACAACGATGAGAATAAAATGACTGCCGAGAAGCACATGTTGTCCATTCTCCGTGTAGTAAGTCAAATAGAAACTTCTTAAGATTTCGTATATGTAATTCTTGTCCTTTTTATTTAAATCAAAATCATGAATGAAGAAATAAGCCAAACACCCAACATGTGTTAGAATTATCATTGAGAATATGAATGTTTTGCCCTTTTCACATTTAACAAACCGTCATGTAGTTATCACAAAGAGAAAGAGAAAAGGTAGAAGCATAACCAGAAACAATTGGGGAGTAATGTAAAGAATTTATGCAGGAATAGCCTCGACGATAACTTTGGTACACAAGTCTTGCCAAATTGACAAAACTTATCTTGTTCACAAGTAATAATGTCAAGCGGAGCATAGTTTTGAGACAAATAGTCCGCAAAGTTCCGGGCAAAGCTTGCCTTGTTCACAAGTTATGACGGGCGGGCACAACTTGTTGCTCTCAAGTTCTGTCGAACAACAAAATTTGTATGTATTATTCAATTGGTCATAAGTTTTGCTGGACCGACAAGACTTTTTACTACCTTTATTCTATCTATCTTTTTAACTTTTCACAAGTTTAGATGGATAATGGATTGACAAAACTTGCATGCATATGTTATTCAACTATAACAACGGCCAACCAACTCTCGGTATTGCAACTGCCATAAACTTCATCTTAACTATTCCCTACTGGGCATTGCAAGTGCCATATTTTCATACGACAATGCCTTCGATCCCACCACAACTTTAGACTAGGCTGAAGCCGCAAAAGAAGAAGTATAAGCAGAAATGCGTATACCAACTTTCTCAGCCTTCAATACGTCTACGTAATGCATTAACTGTACAGGAACCAATCATATAATGCATGCCTTGTCAAGATAAAAGTGGCAAAGTGAATTTCTCAGTACTGTTATACAACAACATGCATGTCCTTCAAGTAACTATCTATTAATATTAGCTATGTCTCGTCTCTATATTTATTTGAGCTAAATTGGAGGAGTTATATATGCCGCTGGGTCTATATTTGCAAAACTTCTAAAAATTAAACACCAGTTCTTGAAAAGGACAGCAGATGAAATCTTCCATTCAAACAAACTTTGCACAAGTACTTGAATCCAAAATTCCAGTGCACGAACACGATTATTCAAAAAATATGACTTTCTTTTGCATCTTACCGGTTATTGATGGTGTATTCCTGTAAAAAGGCGTCGACAATTAATTATATAAGTACACATATAATTACCATTGAAACACGAAATACAATCCATTAAATATAAGTAATCGACAACTGCTACGAAATCATTCATGAGATGGCCTTTTGATTCATCTATGAGAATTCAGCGATTCGCATGGTAAAGGTGTATACGATTAAAATCGGGCTCACTAAATTTTGTTTGATTAATCGAGACCAGGATGGTAGGTCGAGGATTGGTCCCGTGTTATATCAGATCGAGACATGAAGGTGCGGTACCAAACTCGGGATTCGAAGTACCAATCGAGATCGAGACAGCCAAGATCGAGACCAAACGGGATAGACATCGAGCGAGATCGAAGAAAGCTTGCTTGCGAAAAGCCGAGATATCCATGACCGGGCAAGAATCGTGGCGGAAATCTCGGCACGAATCAAATCAAGAACGATTATTTAGCCAATCATGAGATTTCCTTCTGTATTTAGAATTGTATCATAAGTAGAATTCCTCTAATATAAATGGGGTTCTAATCATTTGTAATAATCTAATTCTCGCATAACAAAGCAACACAATACATTTTTCTCCCTTAAAGCTCTCTTATTCTTTTGTCCAGTTCATATTTTTAATTATACACTCAGTCGGTTCGAGGACGATCTAGCTCGAGGGCCAAGTTGCACTTTATACCGGTTTGCGTTATTTTACAGTCAATTACTAACATTTATTATCATGTTTATCAATTGGTGCCAAGTGAAATCACGTATCCTTAAAACCACTTATAAATTTAATGTTTGTCGCCTATCATGGGGCGAAGGATAATAATGATTTCCTGGTATTAATTCTTATAACACACACTGCTTTACGCTTGTTCTCGTAAGTGTTTTTGATTTCAGGATTAGCATGTCGAACTCTCAAACAGTACCCACACGCACCGACAATGTCCTTGGTTTTCATGGGGAAAATGACAACATAGCTGTCCCAGGGATCGAAGTACCTCAGGCTGACCTCGAGGGAGTACCGGTTGCAGACCCCATCGATGTCAGTTCCTATGTTGCCCTGAATGCGAATCTGGGCGTCGATCCCGAAAATAGCGTCAGTAGAGATGTTCGATCAGCCGGTCAGAATACACAGGGCGGCGAAGACGGCGGAGTCAACCTTCGATTAATATGTGAAATGTTGCAGGCTCAACAAGCTGCCATAATGAAACTCCAAAATCAGAACCACTCACCGAGTAGGGGCCGAACCCGAGCCCTCACTAAAAGTTGTCCACATGGCCGAACCAATACCGTAGAGGTCAAACGTGAATGAATCGGGGACTGACCTCGCTATTATGAAAATGATAGAGGAGCTCACGAGACGAATTGAATATGGGGAAAAGAAGATTGAAGCAAATGACAAAAAAGTAGAAACGTATAACTCTCGAGTTGATCAAATTCCGGGGGCACCACCGACTATGAAGGGTTTGGATTCGAAGAAGTTCGTACAAAAGCCTTTCCCCCCAAGTGCGGCTCCTAAGCCCATTCTAAAGAAATTCCGTAGGCTAGAAATTCCCAAGTATAATGGAACTAACGACCCCAATGAACATTTCACTTCTTAAACATATACAATAAAGGGGAACGATTTAGAGGATGATGAGATCGAGTCCATTCTATTGAAGAAGTTCAGAGAAACTTTATCGAAGGGGGCGATGATATGGTATCATAATTTGCCTCCCAACTCTATTGATTTCTTTTCCATGATCGCAGATTCCTTCGTCAAAGCACACGTCGGAGCCATAAAGGTCGAGACTAGGAAGTCGGACCTCTTCAAAGTGAAGCAGAAAGACAACGAGATGCTCAGAGAGTTCGTATCTTGGTTCCAGATGGAATGTATGGATCTACCACCGATCGTAGATGATTGGGCCGTCTAGGCTTTTACTCAAGGGCTGAACATACGAAGTTCAGTGGCCTCACGATAGTTAAAGCAGAATTTAATAAAATACCCAGCTGTAACCTGCGCCGACGTACACAATCGGTACGAGTAAAAAATCAGGGTCGAAGATGATCAGTTGGGAACTCCTTCAGGATCCGTTTATCTAAATAGTCACATCGACAGAATTCAAAGGGATATCGACAGAGAACCACGATCGAATAGAGATCGGTATCAACCATATGGGGGATATCGGAGAAACAACGGTCATGTACGTAAGCCCGTTCGAAGTGATCGAAGAAATGATTGAGGACAGAGCTCCCGAGGGCTCATGAGTAAGGGTGGTTTCGATAGAAATGTCGAGCCCACAGAATTACCACGACTATCGAAATACAACTTCGACGTTGATCCATCATCTATTGTATCGGCCATCGGGCGGATCAATTACGAGTATGTAGAGGGGATACAACCCCACAACGACGCACTGGTAATATTTATTCTTATGAATAAAATTCAAGTTAAACGTGTTATGGTTGATCCAGGTAGCTCGACCAACATCATTCAATCAAGGGTCGTAGAGCAGCTCGGCTTACAGGATCAAATTGTGCACGCAACCCGGGTTCTCAACGGTTTCAACATGGCGAGTGAAACCACCAAAGGTGAAATTATCTTGCCAGTAAACGTGGCCGAGACCATCCAAGAAACAAGGTTCCATGTGATTGAAGGTGACATGAGGTACAAACCCCTGCTCGGAAGGCCTTGGATCCATAATATGAGGGCGGTACCCTCGACCCTTCACCAAGTTCTGAAGTTCTCGACACTAGAGGGAGTCAAAACGGTGTACAGAGAGAAACTTGCCGCCAATGAGATGTTTGCTGTCGACGAAGTAATACCGGTCTCGGCACTCTCATCAACAAAGAGATCAGATTTAAAGGGAAAACAAGAGCTAAATAGCAACCACAGATACCAGCCTCGACCCAATTAGAGGAGTAGGGGAATGACGAGGATGATGAGTATTGGATCCCCCGATATTTCATAATTCCCGATGACTCCGACGCCACAAAATCAACGTCGAAGATCTGGAACAAGTCATACTGATCGAGTATCTGCCCCAATGAAAGGTATACCTTGGCACGGGGTTAATTCCCGAGCTCAGGAAAAAACTTATTCAATTCCTTTTAGACAACATGGATTGTTTTTCTTGGTCCCATATCGATATGACAGGGATCCCACCGGATATCACTACCTATCGATTAAGCCTGGACCCGAAGTTCCATCTAGTAAAGCAAGAAAGAAGGCCCCAATCTGAGGTTAAGCATGCATTCATCAAGGACGAGGTAACCGAACTTCTCAAAATAGGGTCCATTCGGGATGTAAAATATCCCGAATGGTTAGCGAACGTAGTGGTAGTCCCTAAGAAGGGAAATAAACTTAGAATGTGCGTAGATTATAAAGACTTGAACAAAGCATGCCCTAAGGATTCTTTTCCTTTGCCGAATATCGATCGTAAGATTGATGGCACGACCGGCCAAGAGATTCTCAGTTTTCTCGATGCCTACTTTGGGTATAACCAAATACAGATGAACCCGGAGGATCAGGAAAGACTTCATTTATCACTAAATACGACACCTACTGTTATAATGTAATGCTGTTCGGACAAAACAATGCTGGTGCAACTTATCAACGCCTAGTAAATCGAATGTTCGAAGAATAAATAGGAAAACCAATGTATGTTTATATTGATGAAATATTAGTTAAGTCCCTACGAGAAGAGGACCATTTGAAACATTTGCAGGAGACTTTTGATATATTCAAAAAGTACAATATGAAGCTCAATCCAGAAAAGTGTGCATTCGGGGTCGGATCGGGCAAGTTCCTTGGCTTCATGGTATCTAATTGGGGGATTGAGATCAACTCCGATAAAATCAAAGCTATCGAGGATATCACGATTATAGATAATGTCAAGGCCGTACAAAGTCTAACGGGGCGCAAAGCCGCCCTAGGGCGATTCATTTCGAGGTCCTCGGATAGGAGTCACCGATTCTTCTTACTGCTAAAGAAGAAGAAAAGATTTGCATGGACTCCGGAATGCCAACAGGCCTTTGAGGAACCAAAATGATACTTATTGATCCCCCACTGCTTCACACCCCGAAAGCGGACGAGCAACTCTACTTGTACTTGGCAGTCTAAAAAATAACGGTAAGTGGAGTCCTAGTTCGAGAAGAACAAGGTACGCAATTCCCTGTTTATTATGTTAGTCGGACCTTAGGTGAGTCCAAAACCAGATATCCATACTTAGAAAACTTAGCGCTTGCTTTGATAAGCGCCTCTAGGAAATTAAAACCATATTTACAACGTCATCCAATATATGTTGTAACCACCTATCCTCTTCGCAATATTTTGCACAAACCCAAACTTTCGAGTCGATTGGCCAAATAGGCCGTTGAGATCAGTGGGTACAATATCGAGTATCGACCCTGAACGGCCATCAAGTCTCAAATCTTGGCATACTTCGTGTCCGATTTCATGCCAGCCCTCGTACCCGAGGTCGAAAGAGAACTGTTATTAAAATCGGGTACATCATCAGGGTTGTGGACCCTCTTCATGGATGTCACTTCGAACACGAAGGGGTACGAGGTGGGTATCGTTCTGAAACCATCCACATGTAATATTATTAGACAATCTATCAGGACTTTGAAATTAACTAACAATGAGTCTGAGTATGAGGCTATGATTGCAGGTCTCGAGTTGGCTAAAAGTTTGGGAGCAGAGGTCATCGAGGCCAAATGTGATTCCCTCCTCGTGGTAAACCAAGTCAACAGGACTTTCGAAGTCCGAGAAGACCGAATGCAGAGGTACTTGGATAAGCTACAAGTAACCCTACATCGATTTAAAGAGTGGAACTTACAACATGTACCTCGAGAACAGAATAGAGAGGACGACGCTCTTGCAAACTTAAGGTCATCGGTCGAAGACGACAAACTCAACTCGGGGACTGCCGTACAACTCATGAGATCGGTGATCGAAAAAGGCCACGCTGAAATAAACTCCACTAGTCTGACCTAGGACTAGAGAAACAAGTTCATATAGTACTTGAAGAACGGGAAACTTCCATCAGAACCGAAGGAATCGAGAGCTCTACATACGAAGGCAGCACAGTTCACTTTGTTCGAAGATGGAACGCTGTTTAGAAGGATGTTCGATGGACCATTGGCAATATGTTTGGGACCGGGAGATACCGAATATGTCTTACGGGAAATTCATGAGGGCACTTGTGGAAATCATTCCGGTATCGAGTCAATGGTACACAAAGTAATCAGAGCAGGTTATTATTGGATCGACATGGAGAAAGATTCAATGGAGTTCCTTCAAAAATGCGACAAATGTCAAAGGTACGCGTCAATGATTCACCAGCCCGAAGAGCAGATCCATTCTGTTTTATCCCCATGGCCATTCATGAAATGGGAAATGGACATCGTCGACCCTCTTCCGTCGTCCCCAGGTAAAGCTCAGTTTATTTTATTTATGATTGATTATTTTTCTAAGTGGGTTGAAGCACATGCTTCGAGAAAGTCAGAGAAACGGAAGTCATAAACTTCATTTGGGACCACATTATATGTTGATTCGGGATGCCTGCCGAGATCGTATGTGATAATGCAAAGCAATTCATTGGCAGCAAAGTAACAAAATTTCTCGAGGATCACAAGATCAAGAAAATTTTATCGACACCTTATCATCCCAACGGGAACAGACAAGCCGAGTCAACCAACAAAACCATTAATCAAAATCTTAAGAAGAGGTTGTCCGACGCCAAAGGAAAGAGGAGAGAGATACTGCCCGAGGTTCTTTGGGCATACCGCATAACATCGAAGTCTAGTACGGGAGCAACACCATTCCCATTAGTCTATGACGCCGAAGCTCTTATCCTTATAGAGGTTGGAGAGCCTAGCCTGAGGTTCCGATATGCAACAGAGGAATCGAATCACGAGGCCATGAATACGAGCCTAGAATTGTTGGATGAAAGACGCGAAGCCGCCCTCGTTCGGTTGGCCGCACAAAAGTAGCGGATCGAAAGGTACTATAATCGAAGAGCCAATTTTTGACATATTAACGTCGGGGACTTAGTGCTAAGAAAAGTCACCCTCAACACCCGAAATTCGAATGAAGGAAAACTGGGTCCGAATTGGGAAGGACCGTATCAGGTCCTCAAAATCATCGGAAAAGGATCTTACAAGCTTGGCACAATGAACAACGAACAATTACCGATTAATTGGAACATATCGCTCCTGAAACGATACTACTGCTAAGGTAAGTCCTTCCATTTTTCATTTATTTTTTAACTAACCATTGCAGGTGTTCGATCAGGAATGACGATGGATTCTTTGACACAAAGTCTTTAGGTCTGAAAGCACGCGTTGCACTCTTTTTTCCTTAGACCGGTTTTTTCCGAAATGAGTTTTTCGGCAAGGTATTTAATGAGGCAACCATTGATCGTGCTAACTTAGAACAATTCAAAAGTATCCAATGCTTCTTTACAATCGGCCTTGTATACTGGGGGCATTGCCCTCGAATGTCAACTTTGTTGCAACGAAATTACTTCGTGACGACGAGGTCTCGATAAATAAATTTTGTAAGGGCTAAACGGTCTGAACCGTACCCATATAGGTTGCTCAAGCCATGACACCTGTGAATACCTAATTTTTGCACCATTTAAATGCTCCTAAAGTTGTTAGTGTCAATTTTCCTTCACTCGTTATTTTCTTATATTTTTGTGCATTTTTAATTGAATTTCTTGTCATAAAAATACCAAAAACAATTTTTCTATATTTTTCTCTTTGTGTGTGCACTTTTAATTGACTAATTATTTGATAAGTTAATTGATTTCTCATATAATTAATTCCATTGTTAGCTAATTTATTTTATTAGGTTTATTTTACTAGTTGGTATTTAGGTTAATTAGATTTTAG
>ML400296.1:1684-11691 GCA_005239525.1 Nicotiana knightiana | reverse complement strand
GCCACCAATAATGCTGCCACAAGTCCTGGTACATCTTTGCGGCGCCCGGATGAATAGAATACCTGGAACTATGGGTCTCCTGTAGTATCAACTTACGAATGCCATCGACATCGGGTACACAAATACGACCATGCATCCTCAATACTCCCTCATCATCCACCGTAACCTGCTTGGCATCCCCGTGCCTTACTCTATCTCTAATAACACATTAATGGCGATCATCATACTGTCTGGCCCGAATATGGTCATACAATGAAGAACGGGCCACGGTATTGGCCAAAACACTGCCAGTCTCAGAAACCTCCAATCTCACAAATCGGTTGGCTAACGCCTGAACATCCAAATCAAGATGTCGCTCTCTGACTGATAAATAGGCAAGACTACCAATACTAGCTAACTTCCGGCTCAAAGCATCGGCCATCACATTGGCCTTCCCGGGAGGATAAAGAATGGTAATATCATAATCCTTCAGCAACTCTAACCATCTCCTCTGTCTCATGTTCAACTCCTTCTGTTTAAACAAATACTGCAAGCTCTTATGATCCGTGAACATCTCACATGGCATACCATACAAGTAATGCCTCCAAATCTTCAATGCATGCACAATAGATGCTAACTCCAAGTCATGAACTGGATAAATCTTCTCATGGACCTTCAACTGACGAGAAGCATAGGCTATAACCTTTCCATCCTGCACCAACACTGCACCAAGCCCAACCCGTGAAGCATCACAATACACGGTATACGATCCTGAACTTGTGGGCAAAACTAACATTAGTGTCGTGGTCAAGGCTGTCTTGAGATTCTGAAAGATCGCCTCACACTCCTCAGACCACCTGAACTGAGCACTCTTCTGAGTCAACATGGTCATCGGGGCTGCAATAGATGAAAAGCCCTCCACAAATCGGCGATAATACCCTGCTAAACCCAAGAAGCTCCGGATCTCTATAGCTGAAGTGGGCCTGGGCCAATCTCTGACTGCTGAAATCTTCTTGGGATCCACCTGAACACCCTCTGATGATACCACATGGCCTAGAAAGCAACTGAACTCGACAAGAACTAACACTTGAAAAATTTGGCATACAACTAACTATCCCTCAGAGTCAGGAGGACGACTCTAAGGTGCTGCTCATCCTCCTCTCGGCTGCGAGAATATACCAATATATCATCAATGAAAACAATCATGAATGAGTCCAAATAAAGCATGAACACTCGGTGCATCAACTCCATAAAAGCAGCGGGGGCATTCGTCAGCTCAAATGACATCACCAAGAACTCATAATTCCCATAACGAGTGCGAAAAGATGTCTTAGGGACATAAGACACCCTAATCCTCCGCTGATGGTAACCAGATCTCAAGTCAATCTTGTAAAACACTGAAGCACCCTGAAGATGGTCGAATAAATCATCAATACTCGGCAAAGGATACTTGTTCTTAATAGTAACCTTATTCAATTGCCGGTAGTAAATACACATCCTCATCGAGCCACCTTTCTTCTTGAAAAACAATACTGGAGCACCCCAAGGAGACACACTAGGCCTAATGAAGCCTTTATCCAACAAATCCTGCATTTGATCTTTCAACTCCTTCAACTCTGACGGGGACATATGATACGGCGAAATATAAATAGGCTGGGTTCCCTGAGCTAACTCAATACAAAAATCAATATCCCTGTCGGGTGGCATAGCCGGTAGGTCAGCAGGAAAAACCTCTGGAAACTCACGAACCACAGGCACTGACTCCAGGGAAGGAACCTCGGCGCTATAATCACAAACATAGGCCATATAGGCCAAACAACCCTTCCCGACTATGCGCCGAGCCTTCATATAAGAAATAACTCTACTAGAAGAATGACTAGGAGTTCCCTTCCACTCCAAACGAGGCACCCCTGGCAAAGCCAAGGTCACTGTCTTGGCATGACAGTCCAAAATAGCATAATAGGGGGATAACCAATCCATCCCCAATATAACATCAAAGTCAACCATATCAAGGAGCAAAAGGTCAACCTGAGTCTCCAGACCACCAATAACTACTAGGAAAGCACGGTAGACTCGATCTACCATTATAGAATCACCCACCAGTGTGGACACGTGCACAACAGTACTCAAGGAATCACGGGGCATAATCAAATAAGGGGCAAAATATGAAGACACATAGGAGAATGTAGAACCTGGATCAAATAACACAGAAGCCTCTCGGTCGCAAACTGAAACTGTACCTGTAATAATTGTATCAGAAGCCTCGGCATCAGGCCTGGCAGGAAAAACATAGCACCGGGGCGAGCCCCTCCAATCTGATCATCTCTGGGTCGACCTACTGCGGCCTGACCTCTACCTCTCGTGGCATGTCCTCCACCTCTATGAGTCTGACCTCTACCTCTGGCACCCCGACCGCCATCCCTAGCCAACTGAGAGGGTGGGGTTGTTCCTGATGCGGGAACCATGGCACGGGAACCCTGATATTGAGACCCACCAGAACCTCGGGGGAAAAACCTGGAAATATGCCCCAAACCACCGCAAGTATAACAAGGCCTCTACTGATGTGGCTGCTGACTCTGGAACTGGCCCTGTCGACCTTGATAACCACCCTGGAAATTCTGAAGCAGTGGTGAACTGATAGGTGCTGGTGGTGCACCAATAGGAGTCGGCGGTGCACTGTGAGCTACCTCAAGTGCCGACTGATAGGGTCTGGGAGGATGACCTCTGCCTGAAGAATCCCTGCCTCCAGATGAGGGTCCACTGAAACGACCGAAATGACGGGGCCTCTTGTCAACCCCCTAACCACAACCCTGTGACATAATCATCTCAATCCTCCTGGCCACATTGGCTGCATCCTGGAACGAAATATCAGTACATGACTCTCTAGCCATCTGAAGTCTGATAGGCTGGCCAATCCCTCAATAAATCTCCGAACCCTCTCCCGATCAGTGGGAAGTATCATAAGAGCATGTCGGGCTAGAATGATGAACCTGGTCTCGTATTGAGTGACTGTCATAGATCCCTGCTGGAGACGCTCAAACTGCCTCCGAAGGTTCTCTCTCTGAGAAATGGGAAAGAACTTCCCCAAAAATACCTCCGAGAACTGAGTCCAAGTCAAATGTGCAGACCCAGCTGGTCTGGCTAAGAAATAGTCTCTCCACCAACTCTTGGCTGCGCCAGATAACCGAAAAGTGGCAAAGTCAACTCCGTTGGACTCCACTATTCCCATGTTCCGAAGAACCTCGTGGCAACTGTCCAAATAATCCTGGGGATCCTCAGATGGTGAACCAATAAAAGTAGCAGTGAATAACATAGTGAACTTGTCCAGTCTCCACAAAGCATCCGCTGACATAGCTGCTCCCTCTGCTACCGGTGCTGCAATACCCGACTAAGCTACTCCANAGACGGACAAGAGCGTCCTGAAGCACTGGGGTAGCTATGAACCCCTCTGGGACCTGAGCTGGTCCAACTGGGACTGCCGGAACTGGGACCTCCTCGTCCGACTCGACCTGAGGGTCCTCCACTAGGGCTGCTGCTCTAGGCTGAGCTCGGCCCCGGTCTCGGCCTCTAGCACGGCCTCGACCCCTCGTAGGAGCTGTAGGTGGAGTGTCGAGATGCTGAGCGGAACCAAGGGAAGCACGCATCCCCACCATCTGCGAGAGAATAGAATAGAAACTCAATCAGTACTCAAAATTCATATCGCACGACAGAGATGAAAAGAAATATGGAGTCATCCTAACTTTGTAGCCTTTGGGGGATAAATACAGACGTCTCCGTACCGAACCCTCAGACTCTACCAAGTTGTCCGTGAGTTGTGAGACCTAAGCAACCTAGCGCCCTGATACCAACTTGTCACGACCCGAAAATCCCACCATCGAGCTGTGATGACATCTAACGTTGAACCCGCTAGACAAGACAACGTGTACAATTAAACTAACATGATAACATCGAATTAACAGATTGAGCTAAAAATAGTTCACAACTTAACATCGGAAATAAATAATGTTTCAAAACTAATAAAAGACAACGTCACAATAATTTCCCAAAATCTGGAGTCACAAACTCACGAACTGTCTATAGGAGTGCTAAATACAAAGTCTGGAAAGAAATACATGAATGTCTCTTAAAACTAGAGGAAACGCAAGATAGAAATGAAGAACTAGGGATAGGAGAGACGCCAAGGCCCACGAACGCTAGTGGGTATACCTTGAAGACTCTAGGGGGAACTGAAAGACACTCCAGCTAGTGATGTCCACCAGGTCCGGCTGCATAATCTGCACAACATAAGGAAGTGCAGGTGTAGCATCAGTACAACCGACCGCATGTACTGAGGAACTGCCAAGCCTAACCTCGGTGAAGTAGTGACGAGGCTAGGACATGACAACAAAATGTACCTGTGCAGTTCAATAGATTAGTAGAAACTAAACAAGAATACAATTACGGGGAAGAACATGCTGGGGGTAAGAGATAACAAATACTGAAATGACAGAAATGAAAACAACAGTCAAAATTATCCGAAAATAATAACAGGAATTGACAACACAAACTAAACAGTGAAAAGATACGGCACGACATGTCCCCTCGTGCTTAATAATATAAAATATGGCACGGAATATCCTCTCGTGCATAATAATATAAAATATGGCACGGAATGTCTCCTCGTGCATAAACAATATAAACATGGCACGAAATGTCCCCTCGTGCATAATAATATAAATATTACACGGAATGTCCCCTCGTGCATAATAATATAAAATATAGCATGGAATGTCCCCTCGTGCATAATAATATAAAATATGGCACGAAATGTCCCCTCGTGCATAATAATATAAAATATGGCACGACATCACCCTTCGTGCTTTTACACTCTTCCTCACCAAAACAATGACAATATCAATGGCAAGGAATACATCATAGTGGAAATACAATTCAAAATCACCCGGCAAGGGGAAAGTATCAGTCAATATCGTAACGATTGCCCGTCAAGGGTCTCAGCTATAACCAATCATTTCAAATATATCCTTTACAATTGGGTACTCAATCGGACCAATACATTATGAGTTCATCAACCGGATTTTTCAACATTAATCAACTTCCAAGTAATAATAAGGTTTTTATCGAAAATAGACTCACGGACATGCTTGACACACAATGCATAGGTACTCGTCACCTCACCTATGCATTGAACATGATACATACTTAACACATAGCATACAATACCTAGTCCCTCACCAAAGTAAGGATAACACTTATCTCGGGTCCAAAATATAGCAATCAATCCTCTAACACCGCCTTTCCTTTAGAATTCAACTCCGGAATGGTATTATCCAGACATAATTAACTCAAGTATATCAATAATAATTCAATAAATCAATTCCATAGCCTAATTTTCCATTTCCAAGCATTCTTCCAAAAATATCAAAATTTGACTCTGGGCCCGCCTGGTCCGAACACGAGGCTCGGACCATAACCCTATCACCCATACCCCCACAAGTTCAAATGTATGATTTATTTTGTAATCCGACCCCAAATTGAGGTTGAATTTCCCAAAGTCCCATAATCCCCAACTCTACCCAAATCCCTTAATTTCTACTTGTTTTCATGATTCGAGGCCTAGATTCTAGTGTTGATGAAGGAAAAAGGGAAGAAATTGGAGTTGAAGTCGCTTACTCAAGTGGTTATGGAGGAGAATTAGCTTGGAGGTCGTCAATGGGGGTTTGAGGAAGAAGGGAATGATGGAAATTATGAAATTCCCATATGGCATTCTGTTTTTGGGCTATTTAAATAACTGGGCGAAAAATACTCTCCGCGTTCGCAGGCCCCAAGCCGCGTTCGCGGAGGTTTAATTGGCATGGCCTATGCGTTCGCGGTTGGGAGGCCGCGTTCGCATAGGCAATTCACTACCCAGCCCCCCTAGGCCCTATGCTAACCCAGTGCGGACGCACACCCTTCCCTGCATTCGCACTGCCTATTTACCATTACCCTCCACGTTAGCACCTTCAGGGGTGCGTTCGCATAGCCTATTTTCTACACAGCCCCTATAACCCTGTGCGTTCGCACTCTCTTGATTGTGTTCGCATAGGGTAAAATACCTGGATACCAGAAAATGCAGAAAAACTAGATTTTTCTAACTTTATACACCCCGTTAACTACCCGAAACTCACCCGAGCCCTTATGACTCAAAACCAAAAATACACACAACTCCCAAATCATTATATGGACTTATTCAAGTACTAAAACCACTGAAATAACATCAAAACCAATGAATTGGACACCAAAATCTATGAAAATCCTCAAAAACTTCATTAACCTTTAACTTTTTTTCCATTTTCGATCTGAAACGCATCAAATGAAGTCCGTTTTACACCAAACTTTACAGATAATTCATATAACACATATTAAACCTGTTCCGGGCTCCGGAACCATAGTACGAGCCCAGTAACACATATTTCAAATAAAATTTCATTTTCAAAAGTCTTTATTATTTTCAGAATACAATTTTCTTTAAAAATTCATCTCTAGGACTTGGGACCTCGGAATTCGATTCTAGGCATACGCCCAAGTTCCATATTTTCTATGGACCCTCCGGGACCGTCAAATCACTTGTCCGGGTCCGTTGACCAAAAAATGTTGATCAGAGTCAACTTTATTCCATTAATTATCATAAATTCAACAGTTCAACACATTTCCACCTAAGAGCTTTCCGGCTACGCGCTCGGGCTGTGCATGCACATCGAGGTGAGATTAACGGAGGCTTTTGGGGCCTCGGAACATAGTTTCTGCTAAATTACACAAGATGACCTTTTGGGTCATCACAATGTCGCTGTCACACCTCATTTTTCCAAGATAGGGAGTATTTCCAGTTAAAATAACATTGTCCAAGATGAGATTATTTATTTATTTAGTGTCACCATTTGGAATAGTTATAATGGTGTCCCAAGTCACCAATTTGTTTTTTAAAATCCCAAATCAACGAAATTGACTCTATTTATGGTCCGCGAACAGAGAAGACCGGGTAAGAAATTCTGTTAACTCGGGAGAAGGTGTGAGGCACCCCAAGTCTCGTGGTTTTAGAACGTCCGCTTAACAAATTAAGCTCACCTTAAATGTCTAATTATTACACGTCTTAAACCTATATGCATTACCGTTTCTATACCACATTTAATTATTTTAAAATAATTATGGAATTTAATTTAAACAAGTCGCAGTGTCGCGTACTTGTTGTTTTGCTCACATCGTAAATCACGCCTTGTGAAATGTACTCATTATTCACAACATAATTGTTTTAATTATTTGAAGTTGTGGTCAAGTCGCGTGAACACGCACTTGAGTTGGGCTTTACGTATCCTGATTATGTTACGGAAACCGTACCCACAGTCACAATGATTTATTTAAACGTACCTAAAGCAAACTACGATATTTCAATTATTTCCTAAACTAATTTGAGATTATTGTGAGGCCATGGGAAGTATGGATGAGAAATTATTGTGGAAGCCTACTTTATAAGTTCAAAGGCCTGATATGCATTTACAAAATCAAATACCAAAGTCCAATTAAGAAACAGAATTCACCCAAGCACTATTTTAAGTTCAAACTTCTTTCTCTAATTACCATCTTACATGATTGCTGTGTACTATTCTCAATATTTAAATTCATTCGCACTGAAACTACAAAGAAAAAAGACTTATGGTGTATATTAACAAAACTAAAAAAAAATAATCCACACCATTTTAACATGCTGATTCAGCACATCAGTGGGATAAACACATAAAGGCCAAAATACTAGCAATTAATCAAACTCATAAGTAAGTATATGAGCTTTGTATATAATAACCCAGCAATAAGTGACAAACAATTTGGAACTTCATCTTTAAACTTAAAAGAGGATTTGGGCCATCGAAAACAGGCCCAATAAGCATGAATTATGAACATATTGCACATAGAGATTCCGATAAGTGATTCAAGTAATTATAGATATTTATGAAAATTAACATCTAGCTATACAGATTCTAATCCTGTCATCACCTATAGACTTCTACTAATAGACTCTAGAATTATCAATTATTGTAAAATGTTCACTGCCAGCTCTTTGCGACTTCAATGCCTCCTAACTGAATTGATTGAGACCAAATGAAGATTACACTTACTCATTCAAATCAAACATATGGCATATGAGAAAGACTATTATCCTTAGACCTTGAATCATTCTCTATAATTTAAAATCTCAATATGCATTAACTATACGAATCAATGTTCGAGTGAAATTAAACATAGTTAATAAACAATTTTAGCCTAATTTTTAACTTGAGCAAAACAAATGATTTCAGATATCACGTAAGAAAGCAAGTATGGACAAATTAATGGACCACACACCCTTAATACACGAAATTTGGACATAAATACATCAAGAACAAATCACATCTTCAATTCCATATTTAATAGAGATACTAGATGAAGGATTACATACCTAGCAGCAAGAAAACATAATAGAATGACCAAGTAAATGTCAAATTTGAGAGTAGACAGAGCTTGGTCAGACAGGAGAAGCTAAAGCAGTAATCAACAACAGATGAACTCAAACTTCAGCAGCTTCTAAACCTAGAAAATGTTCCTCAAAAGCTTGCTTTTAGATCTCTTTTGCAAGTGTTCTCTTTTATTTTATTTTTTTCTATTTTTGTTTTTTAATTAGGATTGTTAAATCTAAGAGTAAATACTTCAAAGTGTATAAAGATGAGAATAAATTCCTCTCAATCCAATCTTGTGTGGTGCGAGTGAAGAAGGAGAGTTTATTCAATGTATGTAAAATATGTTTGTGTGTGTTCTCTAATGAAATGAAGAGATAAAGATCCCTAAAAATGAGAGTGTAAGTGAGTTTTTATGCGGAAAAAATGAGAGCTTTGATTTTTAGCTTAAAGCGTATATATTTTTATGTTTATCGCCTCATAATTTACTTTTGTTTCGTGAGTTTTAGATGTTAAATGTGATGATTTATATTAATTTGAAGTATTTTTATGTTTAGGAATGATTCGGGATCAAGTGGGGGCGAAACGAGCGAAATTAGAGCCAAAACAGACGAAACCAGGAAAATTGCGAAATTGGGTGCCACAGGCAGCGCCCAGCACTACCTGTGGCACTGGAGGCAGAAACTTTATGAGTGGTAGTGCCCTGGTGGGCGCCCGACGCTAGCCAGGGCGCTGATGACGTGAATTTTTCCTATTTTGCCCGGGACACGATTATTTCGGCCCTAAACCTACCCAACACGTGTAAAAGCAAGTCTAATCTTATTTTTGAGGGGTTGGACGCCACTTTGGAGGAAAAATACACACATAATTGCTAGGGAGTGAAGGATTCTCAGTTTTCTTCATCTTTTTCTAGTATTTACAATTAATTCAACACTTATGCAATTGTTTGATTTTAGCATGAGTGGCTAAACACCCATTGTTCTGGAGTTGAGATTTAGCCATGGATATTGTTATTCGACATTAGTTTAACCTTGATTTTAATTCACTCAATATATGGTTGTTTCTTCAATTCTGTTTTTAATTACTTAATTGTCTGGCCAGCAGTTAGGTTCTATACACAATCTATGTTATGCTTGGGAAAGGCGTATATAGATTAGAGAAGAATTGAAGAGAGCGCGCTCTTAACCTTTCAGGGGAGCGGATTTGTGGTTAGGATAGGAATATACCTAGTGTTGGTTGATTTCCCAATGCACACGCAAGTGTACGTGGTCGACAAGTAATATAGGATTTTAAGTCCAGATATCGTACCCACAGGGACTTGTGATTAACTATCAACTAAACTAAACTCAAACAAATATTTAACTAAAATTAATCTAAAATAGTAAATTAAGAGATTAAAGAGACAACTAACTTAAAGACGAATTCAATGTAATTTGATATTCTAGAGTTATGGGTTGGCAAACAATCACGTTGAGTTTTCGACCTAAATCTTCAAATCAGGTTTATTGATTGACGAGGTTAATATTGCTCGTAGCCTTCTCCCGAAGTACAACTCGCCTATTCAAG